>JAAAKC020043578.1:0-12920 GCA_010014765.2 Aenictocupidus jacobsonorum | reverse complement strand
AGCCTACACCAGCTTATTTCATGATTTCACTGAGACGCTTCAGATATTTGATCAAACGACTGACTTTCATTAGGTGATTTCATTGTCTTCTTTGTAGCATAAATACTCTTGTTTAACCATAAGATTGCATGTACATGGCTCAGGAACCAGCTCTGCCCCCTCCCATTGTCAGACCAATAATCACCAACCTATATCAGCACGTAAGCGCTTGAATTTAAGCCGTGGTTTGTGCTGGCGGAATTGATTTTACGTGTTATTCCATTTAACAGTATCATAAATCAAAATATAAATCGTGTTAACTGCAGAAAGGAAATCATTGGACGGTGCAATACACAATAAACTTAAAAGTCATCCAAATTTACCTTCGAAATTATCGTCTTCGTTGCTTCACCCACCTCGGTTTACCACTTTTTTACCGGTCTGAACAACAGTGTCAGTTAGCGATGCAATCGTATTTTTGCTTTCGCTTGATTTACATAAGAATTTGTCGGTGGACGCTGGCTGACACCACGTAACTTCCATTTCATCAGGAAGCACAACCTATGCCTGATGCTTGCTTTACAACAAAAGTAATCACAACCAAGGCAAAGTTCATGTCTCAAGAAACCAGACAGAACAAATACAGTATTATTGCACAACACTATTCAAGGTACACATGATTTATTTATTTTATGTCCTACACAATCTTTAGTTTTCTTTCTGTTTTCTTTTTAGATTTGTCAGCCAATTGTTATGGTAGCAAATAAACTTAAAATTCTCAACGGCTTTGTGTAGTAAAGTCAACATCAAATACTTCAACCATGATTCAGAACTGTGTAAGACATTGTCTGAACCTGATGGCCATGGCAAGCCGAATGTGTAGCACTGAAGCCAGAGATTTACAGTTGAAGTCTTTAAATGAGAATTGTTTCCTTGTCACACCCAGTGATGAAATCATTGGCACTGCAAGTAAGAAGGAGTGCCACTTGGTACAGAAAGATGGGACTATACCATTACATCGAGCATTCAGTGTGTTTCTGTTTAACAATGAGGGCCAGTTATTACTTCAGAAACGAACACAAGAGAAGGTAAGTTTACATTTTTCCAGAATCATGAATTTCCCACATTAATGGTTTTTGATTTCAGGTAACTTATCCTAGTCATTTCACGAATTCCTGTTGTAGTCATCCAATAGCTGATGTGCCAGGAGAAGATGAAGAAAAAAATAATCTTGGTATTTTACGAGCCGCGCAAAGACGTATGAATTATGAACTTGGAATTGATTTAGAAGCAATGCCACTTGACAAGTTCAACTACATCACGCGAGTGCATTACAAGGACCTCGGCAATGGAATATGGGGCGAACATGAAATTGATTACGTACTTTTTTTGCAAGCGGATGTAATATTCCGTCCGAATCCGACGGAAATATCGGAAATTAGTTTTGTTCCTAGGGACAGCATAGATGAATATATAAAGCGCTTGGAACCGTTGACGCCATGGTTTCGGCTCATTTATCAAACCAGATTAAAGTTATGGTGGGATAATTTGGCAAACATTGAACAATTCAAAGATCACAGTAGCATATTGAAATTGTAACCATCTGTTTTATGGAATATTTTCTTCGGTTATATTGATGTTACGGTTTTTTACGTGGATGGAGACTTATTATGGAACCTCCAGAAGGAATTTACTACAAAATTTTCATTGTGTTTTGTTAGGACTAGACAACTAGGAAACGTTAAGCTTAATACAAGGCTGCGTATTATAATGTCGATTTATATTACTTTTTGCGCACTAGAATAGCTGTTGTAGAAGTCCTAGGCAACTTGATGCGCATGTAAAATTAAGGGTCATTCAATTTTCCCGCTATGAGGACGCGTGCTTGCATAACCTGCAACGAAATTGCCAAGACTATCATCAACGCAAAAGAAATGCGATGAGTGTGCAAATGTTATAATTTTCATAAATTGTCGTTAGGACTTTCATTGTATGAGCAGTTATTGTTTTACTGGATAATTAAAAAACCAGTGCGATTAAATTCTATTTGAAGCAAACTCCCTAAAATGTTTCAAAATTTAAATGACATTAAAATGCAATTTCATGGCATTATCATGTAAAACGTACGTATTTTAAAATTTCAGTTATTTAATTGTTAGTAATTGTTGATTTTGCTATTATTTCTATTTAATAAGTAAATGTTATTTACATTATCTTCCAATCTAGGGTAATAGTTCCAGAGCGGTTGGCAGTACGGCAACCATAATAAAAACCTTTCAATGACATTTGTCAAACATCAAACAATTAATACCACACAATAAACACAGCGATTTTTTTCAAGAATTAACGATATATCAGTCAAGCAGTGGGTGCAGCGTGACCGTACGTTAGATCAAAATCGACGGCGGATCGTCTTTGCGACACCAGCATCGACGGTGGACATTCACTGGCATAACCTTACATGACCTGTCAAGTGAAACTAATTGTCTGAGGTAAATTGTTGTTACAAAACAGCAGCGGTCTGACGAGGTGCGAGAAGACTCTGGAAAGCAAAGGAATTCTATAATTGTTGTTTGGGTGACGGGAATTTCAGCGCGCACGGATTGTCATCCTTGGTTCACTGCAATGTGCCTGGTGTCAGTGACATCAGTGTTCGACTGTGATGTAAACAAGAAACTCTGAGGAGTGAGTGCAGGTGACCAATGAAGAACCTACATACAGCCAATATGATCAGGAATCCAAGGCTGAATGGCTATCTGAAAACATCCAAGGTGGACAAGAGTCTGCATGTGAAGAGTAAGCCAGATGTGTTAAGTGGCAATGAATTGATGACTGTGGGCAGTGAGAAGCTGCCAAAATTTGAACAAATTGCCAAGCATAATGATGAGAATAAACAGCTACCTTTGCACAGTATTATAGGTGATTGATCATTCAGTGTTCCCTTCATACATTTTATTGAAGTCGCTAGTGTGACTTCCTTTTGATATGAATGTTTTTTAGGGATAAGGAAAGATGATAAGCTGCTGAAAGGCGCCAAAGTGCCGCGCATGAAGAAAGTGAACAAATTCGGTCCGCATCACGAGACCCTGCAGCGGATAGAATGCGTGAATGACGATCAATTTAATCACTATCAGAAGCATTGGTTTAGCGCTGGCCTGGAGCGGCTGAAGATCGAGGATCGATCGCGAGAGGAGCGCTTAGAGATTACACGGTATGAGTTGAAACGACATCTAAAGCAGCTTATGCGTGCAAACGTCGGGCGGCAGGCCACGCTGCCGCAGCTCTTCAAGTGGAAAGATGTGGTGCAGCGGCGCCAATGCGGGAGGCGGCCATGCGGGGACAGCGCGCGGCTGGTGTCGGCAGGACGCTGCGATGCCGATGGCTGCAGCAAACCGGCGCTGCCGTGCGCCCGCCACTGTCCACTGCACATCATGCGCAACAGCGATCAGGTGCTCTTCAACGCGTGCACCGCCAAATTCGCCGACAATACCCAGTGTTCCGTTCCAGTGTTCGACGTTTTGCACGAACTACCTCTTTGTATCGAACATGCTCGAAAACGAGTGAGTAAAATTGCATCTCGACACAATGCCATTTCTATGAAGCGTGTGGTGTGCATGAGGTAACTTTGTTCCAGGACAATTATAAACTGTACCAAGACGCGAAGCCAAAGAAAATCCGAAAAAGGTCCAAGCCCAGCGCGATGATCCGGCCGCAGAAGCGCACCAAGAAGAAAAAGAAGCCGCCGACCACGCCACCGCTTCCACCCCTATCGTCAACGCCCACCGCCGTCGGCGCGGATGATCCGGAGGTGACGCCACCTATGCCCACCGACAGCGTCACCACCTACATGAGCGACACGATAGAGACGATCGAAGTTCCTAATCCGAGCAACATTCTGGACGCGTCCGAGATCTCCGACGACCTCATGACCGACGTGCACGAGGATTCCGAGGATTTGGTGAACGACGACGATATGGTGAACCAAGTGCTCGCGCTGCAGGGCCCCGACGCGTTGGGGCTCGCCAACGTCGACCAGGTGCTCGTCAATCAGGCCTCGCATCTGCTCGAAGAGACCGACATCACCAACGTGCTGAACACCATACAAGCGGACGAATTCAACGACTTCTTCACGGTAAATCGCAACGGCGACTATGAGCCGACCCGGGAGGAAACGGAGGAGCTGGAGCGCGCGCTCGCTGCCGTCGACAACGACGTCAAGTCACTGGAGAAGCTCAGCCAGTCGCAGGGGCTGTTGGACAACTTTCTCGACGATCACATGGTGGAGTCGTTCGTGCAGTCGAGCATCGTGTCGGACGTATTCCACAATGGGTTCAGCACCTGCGGCGAGAACATCATGGTGGGTCAGACGCCGCGCTTGTTGTCTGTGCAGCAGAATTCGCACTCGTAATCGGCGGAGTAGGTGGGTGTGTTGATGGACTGATCGGCGTTTATCATCCAGCGCTAAGAATCTTCAACGGGATGGTAGTCTTAAGAGGAAAGTTTAATGTTCGCGTCTGCGACGTTCTCGCGCATCCTTCCTACTTGTGAACTCTTGTAACTGTTATTTGTAAAAATTAAGCAAGCGCGCGGCAAAAGCGACGAGCGACTGTGCGCAGTGAAGGTCTGCGAGTTTTATTCAACAGACTAACAAAATCGCGGTGCACATCTCACCCGAGAGCTTGAACGAGCACAAGCGTGAGCCGTTGATGTCAGACATAAAATTAACTGTTGTATCTAAAGAGAAACTAAAATTTAGAACAAACATTTGCAATCTTGCAAAGTAGGCAAATTCAGGGCGTGATTTTTCAATGTTACTCTAAGAAGTTTTAGGTATGTACTAGAATTACATTTGCAACGTGCGCATTTGTATGAATGAGTGACGCGAGTGTAAATGGGCTCAGCGGTGTCGAAATTTTTTTAATGCAGAGGGCACAAAACTTGTCAAAATTTGATGCAAGCACTAGGTAAACTTTATTGTTGGGACGTACACATGACCTGTCCGTGATGCACGCAAGCTTCACTACAACTGTAATTATTTATCGGTTTCGGTGGTTGGCATTGGTTTGGGCTCGATTTTCTTCGACTTTACGCCAATGGACTCGCATCAGTGCATGCAAAGGAATGAAATACGCTTTGTACAATACTTAAAGTAACTGAATCCAAACGTAGTGATTAGTTTTGCACGCGCGCTAACCGCACGATCGAATATTTTATTTTGGTAAAACATATTTCGTAAATAAAGCAGTGAAAATTCACGTGGTGAAGGATGCACTTCTTTGAGGATTTGTTTGCTTAACGCTGTGCAGAATTCTAGACTTTCATTTACGCTACACACCCCAGCACTGAACAACCTCCTGGACAAACATTTAATTATGGATCACTAACATTGTATAAATTAATTAGCGCTATGTATGCCTACTCCTGCTATTCCTTACATATTCGATGCTGGAATCTTAAGAAATTTGGAAAATTTAACGGTTTTATGGCGGAAATTGACGTAAAGTTCAATGAATTTGAATTATTTGAGACTTGCCCAAACATTCGTTAGATTGACGAAATTACTTCGCTGCGAGATAGAACTTTAAAACATTTTTTTTAATATTCGAAAAATTTGGATCAAGGCTCCAAAGAAAGTAAAATTGCCTCACGCATAACTGAATTACCAGCTATATAAAAACTTAGGAATGCACGGGAAACTTAACAGATCAAATGGAGAAACAAATGAATAACGCATTTAGTTCGTAATTTCTAACCATATACGCTTGTATTTATTGTTAATTTAATTTTTAACTTTAGCCATGCTGCAGATCGTTGTGGCATTATTGCATCAACAATTCACCATGCTCGTCGTTGCGCTCTGTTTACAAATAACAAAACCAATGTATCATATTGTATAGATAACAGGATGCGACGTGATAATACTTTTAGTCGAAATTGAGTCCTCTGCATCGGTGTGAATTCTGTCGTCAACGGAGGGAGCAATGAGGAAGTAACAATTCGTCTCTTTTAAAACGGATGCAACTTGTTGACAACACTGAAGCCGACTGTACGCAACTCAACTTTAACTGCATATTGTATGAATTTAAATTTAAGTTAGTTACTCCGTCACTTCACTAGTTGATTGATTCATTATAAAGAGCACTTGTGTATCCATTTTGCCCAGTCGTGTAATGAAGACAGATTTGCATCATCGGTACTAAAGACTTTTACGTTTTTATGTCACCTTTGTTTGCAACAGCTAAAACATTTCACATACAAATTTCGCACTGCTGCTCGAGTATTTCTTATCGAATTGCGTAGTTACACACGGGCGATTTCTTACATTGTAATAATTAATATCTTGTTGTACATTGTGAGCGTGCTACAAAGTCTAGACGAAAGGGCAATGTGTGGCGGGTGGTGATTGCGTTGTTCATCAGTGAAGTAAAAGTGAATGGGAAAACTGTGAAGGATGGAAAACTGTTAGAACCTAGTGTATTTAGATGATATCATGACAATGACTATAGAGTATGTTTAAGTGCGACGGTTTAAACTTATAAAATGCGAAGAAAGGAAGGAACGTGTAAAGAAAACAATATAAAACATTGAACATTTTACGATACATGTACATAATACCGATCAATTAAAGTTTAAGTTGTAGATTGGGATGCTTTACTATCCACTGTTGATCATTTATTGATATTTCTATGACTTTTATGTACTAACTCACATGTGTCTATTATTTTGCACTGTTTGTCGGTATAAGCTTCATCGAACTTTCACAGCTGCCCTTAACTTGGCTGAGCGGCTTCGCGGATTCTGCTCAACCTCGTCGTATCCTGGTAGGATAACATGCTTGTGCAGCATCTTCCAACGACTCTCCATCGCTTCCTGCACTATTTCATCGTGGATCTGCAGAGTGCTGCTCATGTATTTCAAGGGCAACGCGTTCGCGCCGTTCGCGATCACATTGCCAACAATATGCCGCTTCACGATCGTGTCCTCCAAAGAGTGAAAGGTGATTGCTACCAGCCGGCCAGAGATCTTCAAGTACCTTGCCGCCATTAGCATCGCATAATTAATTTCGTTCAATTCGTTGTTAACGAAGATTCTCAGCGCTTGGAACGTTTTCGTCGCCACATGCGAAGGTCGCATAAGTTTGTCTTTTAAATGGACATCTTCCGCATAGCAGGACTGTACCAAATCGGCCAACTCCTGGGTGGTCGTCAAGCGCTTGAAGAGGTAGCGCGCCTCGATGATGGCGCGCGCTATCTTCCTCGCGTTTTTCTCTTCACCATAGTACTTGAGGATCTTGTAAAGGTCCTCCTCCGATGCAGAAGCGATGACATCGGCTGCCGTCGGTTCGCCTAGCTCGTTCGTCATTCGCATATCCAACGGGCCGTTTTTCGAAATGGAAAATCCGCGCTCGGCCGTATCGAACTGCATGGAGGAGCAGCCAAAATCGAAGAGTACTCCGTCAAGTGAATTATATGGAAGTCCGCGCTGGTGCAGCAGCTTCGGCAAATCGGAAAACTTCCCTTTCAAAGGAATAACGCGTCCTGGGTACTCCTCGCTCAACTCTTCAGCAAATTTAACACCAACTGTATCTCTATCCAGAGCTATTATTGTGCTACTTTTGGAGGCTTCTAATAACATTCTGCTATGTCCACCAGCGCCAAAAGTACCATCCAAGATCAACTGCTTACATGGTTTCAAGTAACTTAAAACCTCATTACACATTACAGGATGGTGTGGCTTTGCACATTGAACCCCAACAGTTAACTCAGTCATGGGTTTAACTGAACTATGTGAGTAACACAAGACCTGTGATAGAGTTCTACTTACAATTCTAAACCTAAACATTGTCGTTACAAAATTCTATTCTTTGTCTTTTTTGCTGATCCTACTGAATAACTTCTTTAGCACACTTTTCTCTTCCTGTTCCAAGTATTCAAGGAACTCGTTGGATAATGCTACAGTGCACTGTTCCAGTGTCAACCCAGTGGCACTTGACTGATAGACCCTAGGGTATTTTTTATGGTGCTCGTTGTTGATGAGGCGTTGGAGCGCAAGAAATTGTTTGTCCCAGTGTTGAGGGTTTTCTTGGAGTTTGCCAGTTTTGTAGGAATGTTGAACAAAATCCCTCAGATATTGTGCAATATCCCTAGAGAAATATATTTAATACTAATTAATTTGTAGTAGTTTATATGATGGGTCTTATTTGAGTATATCGCTACTAACAAATGTTAAGTATCACAAAAATTATTCACTATATAGAGAACGAGCATTGTCCTACATTGTTACCTTCCTGCTTTGTCGTGATCCAATGGCCAACGTTCCAATAGAGCAGTAATTCTTTTAAAATTCAAAGCCATTTCAAAATAATGAACCTTTTTATTGGTTAAGTACTTCTCACCCAGGCTTCTCACGTTCTGGAAAGTCATATTTCTCCCCACAGATGGGGCAACATTTGTACAACAATACTGGTTTTATCGATTTTAATTAAATTCAACCCTTTAAATCCTTCCTACTCTTACTAATCGCAATGCATTTTAATGGTTGAAAAGATTCGAATCCCTTACTTCCTGTGACTAACCATAAATAAATCATAAATGTGATAAAGTAATAAGTAAAGAGACAATTACAAAATTCATTAAATTTATGAGAAGACAGAGCATTTAATCGATTTCAACACATATAAGAATGATTTGTAATATTCGGATCCCTTGTTACCTAAATTAATAGAAAACGCTATAGAGGTAATTTATACCAATTGGTATTAATCAGGACAAAAGTCACTGCACTATGAAAGATTGCAAGTGAATAGCGGCGCGTCAATGTAGTTTAGTAAAACTGTAACTTCGTCCGCTTTCTATGATTAAACAGTTTAAAATTTTGTACTTCAAGGTGTTTTCTCATTCAAAGAATCGGAAGCTATTGATGAAAGATTTCCGTGTTATTAACAGTAAGTAAACAAGATAGCAAAGTAAGTTGTTTTATTGTAATATTTTCAAGGTTCTTGAGCATTTTCAACATTTCATGAAAATGAACATTTCACTGAAATTCATATAAGTACGCAATCATTACCAAATATTCTTATAAATCGGTTAATATGGTAGGGATTATTATTACTTCAATACTCAATAATTAAGAACTTCAATTGAACCTGATTGTTACCAGCAAGAGAATCGCATTGCAAAGTTTCGCTTGCATATAATCAATGTTGGCATCGTGTTTCGTTTAAGCACCACCTTGGAACGTTGCATTAGTCGGTTTCCTAGACGCATTATCGTCTAGATAACATCCAACGACCTTTCAGATCAAGACGAGCGTTGTTGCTTCGGCGACTCGGCGAGGTCCGCACCGTCATGAAGCAATTTATGTAGATATTACTTTAAATTTTGTGCGACGCAAAACGACAGTGACTCCGAAGTTGCATAAACAGCCGGCAGTGGAACAATTTATCGTGCGCAGCCGAGAATCGGCAAGCGGGTGCAAAGCATTGCTGAATTTTTAGATTGCTTCGTTTTTGCAGACTTTTTAATTAAGATGGTCGCCTCAAATGTTAGAGGACAGGCGTTATCTGGAACCCAAATTGCAAAGTAAGTCAAAGTTGAGAATATATTATCTAAAATAAGTATCTAATATATATCTGATAAAATTTGAAATGCACCTACGACCAACGGTTTTGCACCCGTAAGCTCCAGTTTAAAGACTTTATGTAGCAAAATAGCTTAAATTCATATATAATAACAAATGAAGGATTCTTTTGTAATGCAATCGTATTTTTTTAGGGAAATGCGCGAGCAGCTTACCCAGGACGTGGCAAAAATGAAGCAACTCCTTGCTGACTTCCGTCCCGGCCTGGCCATCGTACAGGTTGGTGGTCGCGAGGACTCCAACGTTTACATCCGCATGAAAATCAAGGCCGCCAGCGAAATCGGCATCGAGGCGCAGCACATCCGCATGCCCAACACGACCACCGAACTGGAGTTGCTCAGCAAGCTGAAAAAACTCAATACGGATCCGAGCATCCACGGCATCATCGTACAAATGCCGCTGGATTCTGTTAACAAAATTGACTCGCATTTGATCACGGATAGCGTATCACCCGACAAGGACGTTGATGGGTAAGACAATACTTAACCAACACGTGGCTGGCGTTAGTGAAGAGGTTAAATTCTGCTCTGTTTGATAGCCTCAACACAATCAACGAGGGTCGTGTTGCCGTAGGTGACATGGGCGGCTTTTTGCCCTGCACCCCGAATGGTTGCATCGAGCTGGCGAAGCGTTCCGGTATTCCGCTCGCCGGTGCTGAGGCCGTCGTCCTCGGACGCAGTAAAATCGTGGGCACGCCCGTATCTGAATTGCTAAAGTGGAACAACGCAACCGTTACTGTTTGTCACAGCAGGACCAGAGACATCGCCGACAAGGTACATGCCCAAATTTCATTGAAAACAATCGCAGTTTCGGTGCATTTAATCGGTATGTCAATTCTAACCCCATCTTGTGGTTTGTAGTGCCGCAAGGCGGACATTTTGGTAGTTGCCATCGGTCAACCGGAGTTCGTGAAGGGCGATTGGGTGAAGCCCGGCGCTGTGGTGATCGATTGTGGTATCAACGCTATTCCAGGTATAAGTAACAAACAGAAACAATTTGGAATTTTTAGAGGTTAACTTTTGAAATTTAAGTTGATGATTTTATGTTGTAAGATGCCACGAAAAAGTCAGGACAACGACTTGTTGGTGATGTAGCTTATGCTGAGGCGGCTAATAATGCTTCCTACATTACCCCAGTCCCCGGTGGTGTCGGCCCCATGACGGTTGCTATGTTAATGAAGAACACTGTACTCTCGGCTGAGCGCGCCTGCAAAAAGTTGTTAGAGAACAAATGGAACATTCGTCGCCTAACGTTGAAACTACAGCGGCCAGTACCTAGGTCGGTAAAGATACATTCAAGTGAAAAACAATTCTCGTAACTATGTCAGCAATTCGTTTTGTTTCAGTGATATTGCTATAGCCAGAAGTCAAGAACCCAAAGATATCACTCAAGTTGCCGAGGAAATCGGCATCTACGCGAGTGAACTCTCTCAATATGGCAACAAAAAGGCCAAGGTGTCTTTGACCGTGTTGAAGAGGCTCCAGAATTTCAAATCGGGAAAGTATATTGTCGTGGCTGGGTAAGTCCCCAAGAATTATTTCCAGCGCTGGAATTTGACGAAGTTTCTAACTTCAGCATTACTCCAACGCCCCTCGGCGAAGGTAAATCTACGACATCGTTGGGTCTCGCTCAAGCGCTATGCGCCCATAAAAACAGAAACAGCATAGTATGTCTCCGCCAACCCTCACAGGGGCCCACTTTCGGCATCAAAGGAGGAGCGGCCGGGGGAGGTTACTCCCAGGTGATCCCAATGGACGAATTCAATCTTCACCTCACCGGCGACATCCATGCGGTTTCCGCCGCCAACAACCTACTCGCTGCTCAGATGGACGCCCGCATCTTCCACGAGGCTACCCAGACAGACGAAGCGCTCTACAAGCGCCTGGTACCAAAGGTGAACGGCGTGCGCAAGTTTTCCGCAATTCAGGTCCGACGCCTCGAGCGTCTTGGCATCGAAAAGCGCGAACCAGATAGCTTGACTCCGAAGGAATTCGGGCAATTCTCCCGCTTGGATATCGACGCCGACAAGATCGTGTGGAAGCGCGTGATGGATTTGAATGATAGATACCTTCGAAAGATAACCATTGGGCAAAGTCCCACCGAGAAGGGCATAACCAGAGAGACGTCATTCGCCATTTCGGTGGCTTCAGAGATCATGGCTATTTTGGCTCTCGCTAAGGATGTGGCCGACTTCAAAGAGCGTTTAGCCAACATGGTTGTGGCTTTCGATAAGCAGGGTAAACCAGTGCTCGCTGATGATTTGGGCGTAACTGGGGCGCTGCTGGTGCTGCTGAAAGACGCTGTGGAGCCAACACTAATGCAAACCCTGGAAGGCACCCCGGTTTTGGTGCACGCTGGACCTTTCGCCAACATTGCGCATGGATGCTCCTCTGTACTTGCCGACAAGGTGGCCCTGAAGTTGGTGGGTGAGAATGGTTACGTGGTGACGGAAGCCGGGTTTGGCTCTGATATCGGAATGGAGAAGTTTTTCAACATTAAATGCAGGGCATCCGGCGATATCCCCACGTGCGTTGTTCTAGTTACCACGGTTCGTGCGTTGAAGATGCACGGAGGTGGACCAATTGTCACCCCGGGAACATCACTTCCTCAGGAATACATTCGCGAAGATTTGGACTTGCTCAAGAAGGGTCTACCTAACCTCATTAAGCACATCAGCAATGGAAATAAATTCAATATCCCAGTGGTAGTTGCAATCAATATGCATGCGTAGGTAGCATTTCAATACATGATTCTTACTTTACATGATCCTACAAATATGTAAAACTTCCGATTCGTTTGTATAGGAATGATTCCCCTGCGGAACTCGAATTGGTGCATCAGGCTGCACTTAACAATGGCGCTTACGGTGCTGCCATCTGCACTCACTGGGCTGACGGCGGAGTGGGTGCTTCAGCGTTAGCTGACGCAGTCATTGCGGCTTGTGACCAGCCTTCCAAGTTCAGATTACTTTACGACGTGCTCCTTCCGTTAGATCAGAAAATCGCCATAGTTGCAAAGGAGATGTATGGGGCTGGTACCATAGAGTACCAAGACCATGTCAGAGCTAAGATGGCTGAGTACGCCAAGCAAGGATTGGACAAATTACCCATCTGCATGGCGAAAACTTCATTGTCTCTGACTGGAGATCCTGCCGTGAAAGGCGCGCCTGAAGGCTTTAATTTGAAGATTAATGATATTTCTATTTCGTCAGGAGCTGGCTTCATCGTGCCGATTGTTGGCGAGATTTCCACCATGCCTGGTCTTTCCACAAGGCCAGCTATTTATGATATTGACCTAAACAC
>JAAAKC020043248.1:0-12943 GCA_010014765.2 Aenictocupidus jacobsonorum | reverse complement strand
CAAACCGGCGCATATTGGTAAGCATTGGCATTGGCAGCAACGGCAGTACCTTTTTTTCGCATGAGCCACTTGGACTACGTTAGTTCAACAAAAGTACATTATGTTATTTGATGACATTGGTTTGCTTCGTCTTCTTAGCTTCTTCTTATTTCCACATTTTTTTTTTATCATCTGTCAATGCTTTTCCTTCCTTTCTTCTGTCCATGTATAGTTCATCTTTATAGGTGGAATTTCTTTGAATTTATCATTTTTTAGTATTTCTCTTAATGGCCCTCACATTCTGATGTCCATTGGTGTTATTTTCAGTTCAAGTATGTTTTTTTCAGTTTCTGTTCTCTGAGTTTGCTTTTTCAATCGCATTACATGTGTCATTATTCTATGTACACTCCTAATCCTAATTCCCTATCACATCCGATATTTTCTGAATTAGTTGTGTTCGGCATGGTTTCTTCGTCTATATTCTTCTCCCTCTTTTTTTGGGCCCATGATTCTTCTTAAAATACCTCCTTCACCTCTAACTTGTCTCTTTCTGTAATAACCTAAACATTCCACGTTTTCGCAGTGCTTTATTTTTGCGTTCGCCGATTGGCGTCGTTTATTATACACGTTCTTGGTTTTCTGATACGCTATTTCCATTTTGTTAATTCTTGACGTTGTAGCCCCTATCTTGGAGCCTTTTTGGTCTATACCCTTCCTTAGATACTTCACTTCATTCATTTCTTCACTTTTAAAATATATTTTTTTTTACTATATATATTTTTTATTATATATATATTTATATATATATATGTTTCATTTGTTGTTTTGTTGATTCGTACAATATACATTTCGGCTTTCGCCATCATCCGGTACCGATGATCAGTACCTGATAATTGTACAAATTGTAGGTTTGTACGAATCAACAAAACAAGTGAAACATACAACGCCAACCGTGAATATATTATCTATATTCTATTAAAAATGTACACTACAAAATGTTTCATCAACAAGCGTCAGTAACTTCAGTGAATTACCTTTATTATACCATTGCTCTACTCCAAAGATGTTCAAGTTAGGGCACACCAATGGTGTCCTAGAGATGGCGCTATGTGTCGTTCTTTCGGAAAAGTGTATATTGTTCAAGTCATATACAAAAATCGGCGAGTCACTCATCAGCTTTGCGCAGAGGCGATATCGTAACCAATGAGGTCCATCCGAGGTGCGATTATTGCTAGTTGAAAACTTTACCAATACCCCGCCATGGGGCTGTGAAATACCAGCCGCTACGGCAATTTTTGATAGTCCCCAAACGGGACCTGCAAATAAATTATAAAAATAAGCCGCTGTAGCGGGTCCGTCCGTAGTACTATTGCTGGCGTTTTCTTCTTGTAGCAACAGTGAGGAAATTAGGAAGACCTCCACATCTGATTATGCGAATCATGGATAGCGTCCTAATTCTCTTCCAACGGAAGCTGCATGCTGTCGTGGCAGATCCAGCTGCTCCATCCCCCAAACCTTCGTGGGCCGAATCTCTCAAAGTATTAATATAAATTGGGATCATATAATTTTCTGCCCTTTTACGAATGTGCGATGCTGCTTTTTTTAGCTAATGGCGTCGGCAACGTTCCTGCTGCAGTTGCAAAGCTATCCCAAAGATTTCATCAATGCCGAAATGGTCGACCTCCTCGAACCGTACTTCAACATGGACGATTACAACATGGATACGGCGAAACGTGTCTGTGGTGATGTTGCCGGCTTGCTATCGTGGACCAAGGCGATGTCCTTCTTCCACAGCGTCAATAAAGAAGTGCTTCCGCTAAAAGCGAATCTGCGCCTGCAAGAAGCGCGCCTCAAGGTAGCAATGGAGGACTTGGCGAGCGCCGAACGTGAACTGGAGGAGAGAGAACAATCGCTAATGGCCGTTAAGGCGCAGTACGATTCGGCTGTAACGGAGAAGCAACGGTTGACCGAAGCGGCCAACAACTGCCTGCGCAAAATGAACACCGCCACGGCGCTGATCAACGGCCTTGGCGGCGAAAAGATACGCTGGACGTTGCAGAGCAAAGAATTCAAAGAACAATTGGGTCGTCTGGTCGGCGATGTGGTGCTGGCAACCGGCTTCCTTTCGTACTGCGGACCGTACAATCAGGAATTCCGTGCGAACTTGGTGAACATCTGGATGGATATCCTCACTGGCAAAGGTATTCCGTTCACCACAAATTTGAACATCACTCATATGCTGGTTGAGAATGCGGTGGTGTCGGAATGGACACTGCAGGGCCTGCCCAATGATGAGCTTTCAGTGCAGAACGCTTTAATCGTGACCAAGTCACGATCGTATCCATTGCTAATTGATCCCCAGACCCAGGGCAAGATGTGGATAAAAAATAAAGAAGCGCACAACAATCTACAAATTACGTCGTTGAATCATAAGTACTTCCGAACTCATTTGGAAGATTGCCTCTCCCTTGGTAAGCTTGCAAGCGAGCGTTGTCGCATGCGCGAATTTACAATTGCGTTAAATTCGCAGGAAGGCCTTTACTTATCGAAGACATCGACG
This sequence comes from Aenictocupidus jacobsonorum, assembly GCA_010014765.2. NCBI lineage: Eukaryota > Metazoa > Arthropoda > Insecta > Coleoptera > Staphylinidae > Aenictocupidus > Aenictocupidus jacobsonorum. The sequence continues at coordinate 10,404 of JAAAKC020043248.1, read as the reverse complement.
TTGAACTGGATCCAGTAATCGATAATGTCCTGGAAAAGAACTTTATTAAATCCGGTTCCATTGAGAAGGTTATTGTCGGGGATAAGGAGTGCGACGTCATGAAGGGGTTTATGTTGTACATAACGACGAAGTTACCCAATCCTCCATACTCGCCCGAGATTAGCGCCAAGACAGCTATTATCGATTTCACTGTGACGCGCCTAGGTATGGTTTAATTAATCATTAAATTCTTCTTCTCATGCCGATCCGCTGCGGATGTTGGCAACCATATTAGCACTGCCCTGAAGAACTGCGTTGTATTTAGTGAGAACCAGCTTCTCAGATTCTTAAGCCAAGAGATACGCCTTCGTCCTATACTTCTTTTTCCGGGGATTTTGCCTTGTAATATATTTTGCAGTAATTTTTACCTTTCTCCGCGTCTCATTATGTGACCAAAGTATTCTAGCTTTTTTACTTTAACGGTTGGTACAAGTTCCATAATTTTATCTTTCTTAAGACGTTTCCGTTAGAGATTTTCTTGGTCCATGGTATTTTAAGGATTCGGCTGTATAATCACATTTCGGAAGCTTCCAATTTTGCTGTGGTTGCTTCCTTCAATGTCCAAGCTTCAACTCCATATAGGAGTACTAGAAATACATAGCATCGGAATATTGTTATCTTTATTATTAGTGTTGGTTAATGCGCCTTGAATAGTTTGTTCATAGTGTTAAAACATGCACGCGCTCTCTATATTCTGAATTTGATTTCTTTTGAATTATCCCATTGCTCATTTAATATTGTTCCAAGGTATTTATATGTGTGGACTTTTTCCATTGGCTTATTGTTTATTTTGATCTTCTCATTAGTTGCAGTGTTATTTTTTTTCACAATCATCACTTCGGTTTTGTTGATGTAGAAGTCTAGACCATATAGACCATTGTATCATTCGTGTATCTTACGTTGTTTATGATTTCTTCGTTTACATTTATGACAATTTCTTTTCCTTCGAAAGCCTCTGTCATTATTTGTTCAGAATATGAATTAAATAGCAATAGCGAGAAAATGCAGCCTTCTCTCACTCCTCGTAGTATTTTAAAATAGTCATTAAATTAGACTTTGGTAAATATGCGGTCATGCCACTAATGCGCGTACATTAATTGCAGGCTTGGAAGATCAGCTATTAGGACGTGTAATATTAATGGAAAAATCCGACTTGGAGGCTGAACGAGTCGCTCTGTTCGAAAGCGTGATGCGGAACCAAAAGCGCATGAAAGACTTGGAAACGAATCTCCTATGCCGGCTGAATTCAACCCAAGGCTCACTGGTGGACGACGAGGAGCTCATCAACGTATTGCAAGTGACGAAAACGACCGCCGAGGAAGTCAACGAGAAACTATCCGGCTCCGTTCACACCGAGAGGAAAATCAATACTGCGCGTGAAGAGTTTCGCCTAGTCGCGGCGCGCGGCTCGATTCTCTACTTTCTGATCGTGGAGATGAGCAATGTGAACGTGATGTACCAGAACTCGTTGAAGCAGTTTTTGAATATCTTCGATAATTCGATCACAAAATCCGAAAAGAGTGCGGATACCGACGAACGAATCGATGTTATTTTGAAGTACTTGACGTACGAGGTGTGGAAGTTCACGCAGCGCAGCTTGTACGAAAAGCATAAAACGCTATTTACGCTGATGATGGCGATGAAAATTGATTTACAACATAACGTCATCACGCACGATGAGTTTTTGGCTTTTATTAAGGGTGGCGCGTCGCTGGACTTAAACGCAGTGGCGCCGAAGCCGTTTAGATGGATATTGGACATTACGTGGTTGAACATAGTGGAAATCAATAAATTAGAGAGTTTTCAGGAGATACTGAACGATGTAAATACTGAATGACGTTTCATTATTCCGCGTTTTTAATGCACTCTTGCGCCAATGTTTCAGATCAGCGATAATGAAAAGGAATGGAGGACTTGGTACGAGAAGGAAAAGCCCGAGCAGGAGATACTTCCCTGCGAGTACGAAAAATCGTTGGATGTTTTCCGGAAATTGTTATTGATACGAAGCTGGAGTCCGGATCGGACTGTATCGCAGGCTAGAAAATACCTGATGGGTATCACTAAATTTGCGCAGTTTCATTTTCCATGCTTCATGCCTTATATTTTCAGATTCCTTGGGTCCTCAATACGGCGAAGCGTGCCTGCTAGATTTAGAAGCAACATGGCTTGAATCAGAGCCACGCACGCCGCTTATATGTATCTTATCGATCGGTTCAGATCCATCTCCTCAAATCACTGCTTTGGCGAAAAGCAAAGAAATCCCGCTAAAATCAGTGTCAATGGGGCAAGGTCAAGAGGTAGTAGCGAAGGATATGATTGAGACGTCAATGGCAGAGGGTGGCTGGGTGTTATTGCAAAATATACACCTGTCATTGCCCTTTGCCACGGAAGCCATGACTATGGTCGTGGACACGGATCCTGTACATGAAACTTTTCGCATATGGTTGACGACGGAAGTTCACGAACAATTTCCAATTGGATTGCTCCAAATGGCAATTAAGTTTACAAATGAACCACCGCAAGGCATACGCGCCAGCATGAAGCGTACGTATCAGAGTGTAACGCAAGATTACTTGGATTACTCGTCGCAGTATCAATGGCCGCCGTTGTTGTACGCTGTGGCGTTCATTCACACGGTCGTGCAGGAGCGGCGAAAGTTTGGTCCGCTTGGATGGAATATTCCGTACGAGTTCAATCAAGCGGATTTTGCGGCTAGCGTTCAGTTTATTCAGAATCATTTAGATGATATGGACACAAAGAAGGGTGTTTCATGGCCGACAATTTGCTACATGCTAGGAGAAGTGCAATATGGCGGAAGAGTTACTGATGATTTTGATAAACGGCTTTTAACCACACTCACTCAAGTATGTCGCCATTTTGAGCGAATGCGGAATGAAAGTGATCTTGGATTATTATTTAGGTATGGTTTTGTGATGTGCTTCTACGCCCCGGCTTTGAATTCTACAGAGGCTACAAAGTACCCCAAACGAGGAACCTGCAAGGCTACATTGATTACATAAATAGTTTACCAACAATTGATACTCCAGAGGTATTTGGATTGCATTCAAATGCTGATATTACATATCAAATCAACAGCGCAAAAGGTCTCATCAATTTAGTAGGTGTAAACAATACATAGCTTAATGTCCGTTGGACTTCCAGGAATTTTAGACACAATCTTAAGTGTGCAGCCCAAAGAAGGTGGAAGCCAAGGTGGTGAAACCCGCGAATCTATAGTTTACTCCCTCGCTGAGGACATGTTGGAAAAGTTACCAGCCCAGTATAACAATTTTGAAGTGAAAGAAGCCCTCCAACGCATGGGGGCTTTGCTGCCAATGAACATCTTCTTACGGCAGGAGATCGATCGGATACAGAAAGTAATTAAGGACGTTCACAGTACATTGTGTGATTTGAAGTTGGCTATCGATGGTACCATAGTGATGAGTCAGGGATTAAGAGCTGCTTTGGACGCAATGTACGATGCACGAATTCCGGACAGATGGCTGAAGGTAAGTCAACAACACGTCATAAACACATCTAAAATCCAATAATTTTTAGATATCATGGGAATCAGCCACACTAGGCTTTTGGTACACAGAGCTATTAGAGAGGGATGTCCAGTTCCGAAATTGGTGTGAAAAAGGAAGACCTAACGCCTTCTGGATGACGGGATTCTTCAATCCTCAGGGATTCCTCACAGCTATGAGACAAGTCGAATTTACTATATATAATCATTTTTTGCCGCTTATTTTGCTTTAATTCTTTCAGGATGTTACTAGGGCTCATAAGGGTTGGGCCCTTGATTCGGTGGTTTTACAAAATCAGATAACAAAGCACAATCGTGAAGACATCAAGGAGGGACCTGCTGAGGGTGTATATGTCTACGGATTATTCCTGGAAGGCGCTAGTTTGGACAGAAAGACGGGAAAATTAATAGAGAGCAAAATTAAAGTGCTTTATGAACAAATGCCTGTCATCTACATCTATGCAATTAATACAACTGCAGGGAAAGATCCGAAGCTTTACGAGTGTCCAATATATCGTAAACCACAGCGCACAGATCAAAAATATGTGGGATCTATTGACTTTGAAACGGATCATAATCCCCGCCATTGGACACTTAGAGGTGTTGCACTCCTTTGTGACATAAAGTAAAAAAGCCTATGCTTTTGTTACTAGAACATTATGCAAGCTTTCTATTCAGTAGAGACGTTTTAATTGATGATAAATTATACATGAAATGAGACAACCATATAATGAATTTAGAAAACTTCCATGTTATAAGATAATAAAATTTATGATTTCAAAGTAGCCTTCATTTGCATTTGTTGAAACTGTTGTTGGAGTTTCTGAATGTTGCCTTTACATCCATCCTGTTTCTTTTCTAATCCCTCAATCTGTGTATCAATTCGTGTCAATTCTTTGGTGATGAAATCAATGCGCTTGGAAATATTCTGTTTGGCTTCAGACAGCTCTGTTTTTATCAATATGGGACCCAATGATTTGTAAACAACAGCTTCTGCCTTGAGAATGTTTAATTCCTCTTTCACTATTTTGCTCTCATTCAATTGGCTATCAAGTTGTTGCCTATTTGTGATAGCTTTCTGCAGCTCTGAAATGCAATTGTGAGTAGTAATATTGTTTTTCCATATAAGGAAGTAAGGACTTTAACGCGCTTGTCTTTTACCTTTTTGTGCAATTTTGAAGCCGTCAATCTCACTTTGCAGTTTTCGCTGTATTTCTTCGCTCATTGTGAATATTAATACCAAATATTCCAGTAATATATTACAAAATTACGGTCTTCAGTTCGGCCCACTCGGACGTTCTGTCGTAACCTCTCCCTTGCTTGCGCACCACACCAACGTCGTGTTGAAATGTTAACCTTGCTTTCCATTTACTTGCCGATATCGAATGTCAGTTATTGAAATAAGAAATGAATTTTTTGTACAAAAGTACCTCTGCATTATTTAAAGACAATCCTACTTGCATAAATTGTAAGATGTGCAATCTCAATCTATTACACTTCTAGTAAATTACACAATTTTCTTTTAGTTATCATAAGAAATGCAAGTAAGAAGACTGGAGGCAGTACTAGCAACAGCAGCCCAAAGACAAGACCAAAGCATCGTGGGCTGAAAAGAATGGAAGGTGATAATGTCACAGCAGGCACTATCCTAGTTCTTCAAAGAACATTAAGATTCCACCCAGGCTTAAATGTCGGTTTTGGCCGTAATGGAACCTTATTTGCACTGGTGCCTGGCAAAGTTATGATCACATGTGAAAATGTTGATCTAAATTGGGATCATACTTGGGTTGCAAGGCAGTACATTAACAGAGGCACTAACTTCTTCAAGAAATATCTTAATGTAATACCAGAGAAACAACATCAGAACTTCAAGCTTATAGATCAAATTTAATGGCACTGTTATAACATTATTTTCCAAACCACCTAATAGTAATATAGTTAACTTTACCATCTTTTAAGTAACTTATGACACCCTTTTTCTTAACTGAGTTGGCAACCCTTCCCAAGGCTACTAACTCAGTGGGGTAAATCTTTTCATTTTCTTTTAAACATCTGATAATGTAGTGAGAGTGATAGAGTAATGGATCACCTTGATAAGCCAGGTAATCACCACCAAAATTCAGGCCTGGTGTAACATAAAACTTTAGTTCCCATAAGCTCTTGTATGTCTCAAATTTAATTGTTGTTGTGTGCTTCAATAGGACTTTAGGATCTATCAATGTTGCAGACTCTAAAAGCAGTACAATTGTCTCAGGAATTTCACATTGTAGTGGTGTTACCTTTGTCAAATCTGTGCCTTATTAAAGGCCACACCATCTTCTTCTCATTCACAACAAGTTTTTCCAGTTCTGCATCAATTATTGCTTTTTCAGACCTTGTATCTCCCTTTTTCCGTTTTCCAGCTACAATTTTGCCTGCATACTGTTGAAGTTGTTTCAGTCGGTTCTCTTTGTAACAAACTTTTTCAGCTTGAAAGAGGGCAGCTTTAAATGCTGAATGCTCTTCTTTTGTTGGTTGAGTTTCTTTGTAAGTCACAAGCCTTCCTATTTGTTTCTCAATTAACAAAAGTGCTTCTTCTGGTTGTAATTGAAGTGGTAGAACTGAAAAAACATCATCACAAAGTAGTGTAAAACGCATTTCTTTATTTTGGCTACCTGGTTTTTGCTGTGTATGTCCTAGGAGTTCTCCAACACATCTGAATTCTTTTCTAAGAGTTTCCCAGTCTGAAGAGTTTCAACATTTAATTTCTTTGGCTTATTGATAGAAAATATTTACCTTCAATATCATAAATGAAAGCATTTTCACTATGGTATACCAAATCAATCATCACTTATTCAGTTTTCTTGTTGTTAATAAGCTACGAGCATTGAAAAAGAAGTCAATATCAGTATCTGTCGAATTATTTGGGAAGAGGTTATGTGCTTGAATGACTGCTTACCGTATCAATTTAATTTACCTTCAAAGGCAGAATCAATCACCTGAATTTTTTGAATGCAGTTCTTTTTGTATTGAAATAAACCTTATAGATAAGTCATGTTCCTGTAAACATCAATTATGTATTACCTCGCATTATGGAATGCTCGGTTGTAGATAATGTCTTTATAACTTTGTGGACAAACAATTGTAATATAGACATTTAACGCAACTTATGTACAAAGGCGGCTTAGTACCCTATGTTATTTAAGGTACTTTCATATTTAAATGAACATTTAAGTATAAATATACGCAGATTACCATCTTGGAATAATAGGCGTAACTTCTTCTGAATGTTGAACAAATATGTTCTCTTGCAGACTCTGAGCTAAATGGCTCTATTTGAGGAAAATCATATTGGTTTGCTGAACGTGAAGTTAGAATTTCCGAGGAATCTTATGGAAGTTCAAGGATTGAGCTCCTTGCTCTATACCCTTGCTTGAGGAAGGTTGAAGATTTACGTTTCTTCCTCCTTATTTGTGTGTTCATCTGATTCGTGATCACTTTGATTTAATTCCGTTACAGTGTTCATTTCGCTGGTCAAACTTGCATCGTTTAAGGTACTTGCTCCGTTTGAACTGCTTTCCCCAAACATTTCATGCAAACTATCGAGTTTATCGGATATATTTGTTCCCCTGATTTTTGTGTGAGTTATTCTCTTAAGTAATTCGTCACTTTCTCTCTCAAGCCGTTGCAGACGCTCCTCCCGAGCGGCAAGTATCTCTTCCGGTGTTCGTTGCGTTTTTATAGCACAGGACGGTTCAGTTGAATTCTCCGCTAAATCAGTTTCGGCATTATTCTCATTCGTGAGTATTCTCGCTTGGACTGATTTGCGATCAGCATCAGTTTTTGCAATGCTTACTTCATCTATCTGAACTTCCAGTCTTTGTTCTGTAGTCTTGTCTTTTGTACCAGTTTCCGTGGGTTTGGGGCTTTTCCGTATTGCTCCCGTTGATAATGACGGTTTTGTGGTATCCTCCGAATTGTTGTTTTCCGGCGCACTGGCGTTGCTATCGTCTGAACATGAATTGGCGCTAGTTACACCAGTTGGACATTCAGCAACTATGCACTTCGGCGTGGAGCTATTGTTATCAGCGTTAGGACCACGCCCACAGTCATCGTTGCCAATTTCCACCTCATTGTCTGCTTCATTTTCATCAAACTTATCGCAGCATTCGCGCCGGCAAGTCGTCCGAACCGTCGCTGCCACTGCCGCATTATCCAAATCGTCGCAATCGCATTCCCTCTTGCCGTCGCTGACGTCACTCTCATATCCCTTCTCGTCATCCTCGCTGCTGTCCTTATCATCGCTGTAGCCGCTCTCCGCGCTCTGATTGCAATCATCAGCGCTCGTTTTGCGAGCGGCGAACTCCTTCCGTAGCTCCTTCCACTGCTCCTGAGTGCTGTCGTTTTTCGCACGCGCCTGCACCCATTTCTCCCGGCAATATTGCAGCTCCTGCTTGAGTTCCGTGAGCAGTTTGCGCTTCTCGTGCAGCTCGTAGCGCAGCACCTTCTCGTGCGTGTGTAGCTGGTGATGTTGCTTCTGCATTTTCTCCACCTGCAAATAAAAAAACCGAGCGTGAAACCGATTCCAAAGAAAAAACGGCCAACTCAGTTGTAAGCATTCACCACGCGCCACGTTGTTGTCAGTTCACCCGACACCAGCTCCAATCGCTTCTCTTGATCCTGCAGGCGTCCCTCGAGATGTGTGTTCAGATGCTTCAGGCGATACATCTCCCGCTCGAGGAATTTCTTCTCAATTATCAGATCCTAGGGCGGAAACAATGAGTGTTTCAATGTGGCTGCCCACCCGACTTGCTTTTGGGGGGACTCGGTTTACCTTAAGACGTATGAAAGTCCGGCTGACGCTGAGTTTCAATTTGGGCCCGGTGGGAGTCTCCACGGATTTATAGCAGGGATCCTTTTCGCCCTCTTTCAGCGCACTCAGCGGCGGGTTCTGGTGGCTCAGCAGTTCAATGAGGACCTTCCACACCTTCGGGAGGTTTTCAACGATCTCGGCGGGACTGTTCAATTGGTGCAGGGCGTTCTCCATGCCCTGTGCATCTGCGGCATGTTTCAATTACGAAATCAAAGCCCCGGGGCAATTTACAAAGCAGGCGGGCAATTTGAGCAATTTGCATAAGCGGGAAAATTTAATTTGAGAAGCACAAACCAATAGGAGACTTATCCGGTGGATTTTCATTGTTAATTTGGTTGATCAGATCGAGCAGCACTTTAGGGAGGGCGGCTGCGGTTGAATGGGACTCCTCCTTCGACGCAATATCCGTGAGTAGGTCACGATTTTCCTCTAAAATCCCACGCAATTTGTCCAGGTCGATTTCCGGCGAGTTATGGAAACCCAGCAAGATTTGGGAGAACAACTGCAAAACGCAACGCAACGTATAACGCGAGCAACCAAGATGAAAGCGCACTGTAAACCTACCTGATTTATAACGTCAATTTCCGCTTGCAATTCAGTACATTCGGCTTTGGTCAAGCCGAGCGATGATTGCAAGCCGGTAATTTGATCATATTTAACCGAATTATCCTTTTCGAGTTCCTCAATGCGAGCGGACCGATCACTGAAAGCATTCGAGGCCATCTCTGTGTCACTTTACAAAATGCACGCCAATTCCCAAACTGTACCTGCTGATTTTCTGTTCGTTTTCCACCTCCTTCCTAACTTTCTCCAATTGCACCTGCAAATGCTCCTTGTCGATTTTGTCCAGACGCTGGCGCTCCTCGTAGAGCGTTCGCAGGTTTCGTATATTCCTCAGTTGCCGCTCGTATTCATCGCGGAGCCCATCCGCCATGATTCTCATCTCCTTTGATGCGAGCAGCTCTTCGACGTTTTTAACTTTCTCTTTCAGCTGTGGAACACGCATCGCGAATGTTAACTAGCCGTGCTTCTTTCATGTTTGCGTTGGGTGCGCGCATACTTACACCTTCGATCTGCGCCTCGCGTATCTCGAGCATGTGTTTCGTGACTTGAACGACGTCTTTCAATGCCGCGATGTGTTTGGAGTACTCGCGCCTCTCCTCCTCTATATTTACCAGTTCCGAGTTGAGCTTCTGGACGTCCAGCTGCATTTCCGATACGGTTATTCTTAGTTCCTTATTCTTCGCGCGCACCTCCTCCCCGTCGCGCACTTGTATCCGCAGCTTTTCCACTTGCAACCGGAGCGCTTCGTTCTCTTCCAGTAAGTTCGCGATTTTACCGTTTGCATTTTGCACCGCCAGATTTGAATCGCCCTGGTTGGCGCGTGATCTCAACGTGTCATTTTCGTCCTTGAGCGCTTGCAGCTCTTCCCTCACCTGCTGGAACTCCCTGCGCCTTGCCGCAATCAGTTGGCGGCGTTTTTCGTGCTTCCTCTCCAGTTCCTGCTTGAACTCTGCCAAATTCCGTTGCAGCTGCTCTCTGTGCTCCTCCCTCTCACTGTCGGCCGAGCCCATGCGCTCGCTCTCCGAATCGGCCATGCTTCCTCGCGTTATGCTCGACGCACTGCGCGGGTTCCAGAAGGGATCATCGCCGAATGCATTCGAAGCGGCGCTCGCGCCGTTGCTTCCCGTGTTGCCCATGTTCAGCCGCTTATGTGGCCAAACCACGAACAAAACAGATTTGAAAAATGAACACTCGCGCATTTTTTCGGGCCGAAACACTTGCCAGCAATTATAATGCGTCTGTTACTATTTTTAGTACATTTACGTCTTTTGTGAAACAATGTGGTGCGGTGCAAATATTGCGTTGTATTCCACGAAGCTGTGCGTTGTCAACGCCGACGAATTTTGTAAGTGCGTTTGTAAATAGCCGAGACTCACCTGTTAAAGATCGATTTTATCCTGGAAACAATCATAAGCACAACTCT
>JAAAKC020042141.1:0-12993 GCA_010014765.2 Aenictocupidus jacobsonorum | reverse complement strand
GAGCGAACAAGTTCATATTAAGCGGTTAAGTCGGCTCCGATGCCCACTCCTGCAATCTGGGCTACGCGCATGGCGCGCGCGGAGAAAAGAGCGTTTTGCATACGTTTGCCCGGTTTACCACGCTCACAAAAATCGCACAGCTTCTAAGTGAGTTAGCTCCATGGTGGGCCACATTTATGGTAGCAATTTGTTGTCTGGCGGCGTACGCGTATTTGGGCTTTAGCCTTCGCCTCGATTCGCGCCATCGAAGATTAATAACTACGTCGGCGATGCAGTTAATTCACTATTTAGCGCCGGCGTGTTCTCATTTTCGTGCACGATGACATCGCTCTAGTCGCAAGAGGAATGCGGATGGCGTGCGCATGGCAGTACATTGTGCAGCATGCGTGCGTGCTCGACGGCGCGCAGAAGTTCCCGACGTTGGCGGCGCCAGCGCCAAGGCGCGCGGCGTGATACCTCCCTCCTCCGCCCCATTCTCCACCGCCCAGCAGCCGTACGGCACGCTCATTTACTCCTCACCTAGCCGTTCTTTACGGCGGCAGCGCGGGCGGCTGGGAGGCGGCGGGCCGAAACAGACGCTTCCGTATACGCAAGCAATCCATCATGCTTACGCTTGAGTTATGCCAACATTTACAAAATTTATTATGCACACACGCCCGAGTCGCGCGCCGCCATGGCGAAATGATCACATGACGTCTGCGCCCGGCCGTGGGGGCGACGGTTGCGGCGGCTGCAGCCCCGCAATCCTCGACACCTTGCGAACCCCTTTACATGTCGCGCTTGCGCGGGGCGCCGGCCGCCGCGACGCAATGCGGACGCGGAAACAAGCAGGCAAGGGGGCGGCACTGAGCGAAGTTTTAATACAAGCGGCGGCGCGGCGCGCTTCCTTCTTTGTTTCATTTTTACGATCTGGATAATGCCAGGTGGCTTAAACTCGTGCGCGCCCCGTGTATGCGCGTGCGGCACTACCTCTAATTATAACTTCGAATTGTGTGCTGAATTATTAATAAATGCTGCCGCGCGTTGCGCAACTCGGCATTGCAAGCGCTGATAACTGATAGGCGCGCTGATCCTGGCTGGTTCTGGCTGGTCTGCTGCGACAGTGGAAGCATTTAATTTATATTAACGCGCACCTGTTTAATGCCTTGTTAATACCCTATTGACAGCCGGCCCCGGGCCGGTGGCGGCGCACATTGGCTCCGTGAATAAGTCCGTTTAGCATAATCTACTCGCCGCCCTGTCGGCCACCCTCCCGATAATCCTAAATTACGATGAGGTAAAAACAAATTAGTCGCCGAATTAAACCCACGTCCCCCCACACCCCCCGCCCCCTTCCCAACAACCTCAACTCCTGCCTATGCGTATTGTGCATGCCAAACACATGCCCTCCGAACTGCCACGCTCGGAAGTTGCGCTGGAGGTGTGCGCGGGGCTAATCCACCTGCATCGTTCTGTTGCAGCCGAGGCTACCAAGAAGGATCACTGCAACAAGACGGTGGACATCTACGACGACGTATCCAGTCCCGAGGTGACCACCGACAACGTCGGCAAGCCGATGACGTGCTCCTACCGCTTCCGCTCGTTTCGCGGCACGCCGAAGGACTGGATCCTGCGCATCAAGTTCAACAAGTTCAAAGTGGGCACGCTGGTGAACGCCAGCCACTGCGATGGCGGCTACGTGCAGGTGAGCGGCGCGTCTCGCCCGTCGCACCTGCGACGTGGGCGCTTCTCAATCAAATGAATAATTTATGCAAGCAACAGTTGTCGCACCGCCGCGCCATGCGGTAAACAAATAGAACGCGTGCGCGCCATGCCCTCTCCGCGGACGCGCTGCCGCCGTCGACGTGACGCCGCGCAGCGTCACGTAACCAATTTCAAGTTATAATGTGCCGTGTGTACGCCGCGCGCGGCGAAACTAACAAATGCTGACGCGCACGCGGCAAAACTGCCGCAAAATATCGCAATTTCGGCGGAGATTTGCGCGCCCGACGAGCGCCTCGCGTGAATCATTTTCTTGCATTGCCGCGCGCCGTCGATGTCGCGCACCGGCGGCGGCGGCGGAGGCAGCAGCAGCAGCAGCAGCAAATGCCTGACGGCGTTATTAAATTTTTCGCCGTTAACAACGCAGATCAAACACGAGCGGACGTTCTTGCGCGCGCTGGCTGGGCTGGAGGTGTGTCGCGTTGAATTTGCACGCCGCCGCCGGCTGGGGGCATTATTATTACGGATAATAAGGCGGCGGTGTCGACGGCGCCATCCCAGCTCTCGATGCTTGATGGCGATTATTACACGCTGCGAAGAACGCGAATGTGGATGCTGCGACGAAAAAGGCGCCGCGGGGGGCGGGGGGCAGTTTAGGGCGCCAGGGTTCGCGCCCCCCAGTCAGCCGCGTTTATTAAATCTGATGATGACAGAAAGCCGGCAGGCCGTCTTAATTAAATCCCGGCGCCCGCCGTGTTTTCATTGTCCCGCCCCGCGCTCGTTTCATTTTCGCCCCGCTGCGCGCGTCCTTCATATTTTTCTTGGCGGACTACGATTCGGTTCGCTGCCGCTGCGTGTACAGGGTGTAATGGGAGATTAGGTCGCGCCTGGACGGCGATTCATCTTGTGCGGCGCCGCCAGGAAAAACGGCGACTTGCGAAGCGTTGCCTGCGCACTGAGACAGCGGCTTAATTAGGCGCAGGGCAGGAGCGCGCGCGCGCGCTTGTTTATGTGCGCGCGCGATGGACTAATTAGACAATCATTCGCATTAGGCGATCCTCACGGCGCAAGTTCGGCGGAGTCAATTCGCGTGCGTGCTCGCACCGCAGCGTTGCCGCTTGCGCGCTCCGCAAATATATGCTGCGCGTAAACTATGTGCAAAGCGGCAACTATGCCAGCGGAATGGGGAGGGGGGGCGAAGCGGCCGGCGCCGCATCCCGCCGGCGGGCGCGGCGCGAACTGTGAGCATCGCGCTAGGCGCGAGAAGCAACGCAGCGTCGGCTAAAACAACGCCATTGTCTCGTCGGCTCGTCATTAGTTTGGCGGTGGCGCGTCGTCGGCTTTCGCCCGAGTAGTTCAACGCGCATTGTTCTAATTGATGACTATCTCTTGGTGGATGCTGATTAAGGCGGTTAGAAACGGAACCGTCTGCGAGCGGCATTGTGCCATGGGGCGGGCGCCCACCGTCGTCGCTTCCCGCCCTGCCGCCTTCCCATCTTTCTGCTGTCGCTGCCCTCGCCACCACTTCGCGCGCGGGTATATGTATTTGCGATAATTCGCAACAAATTGTCTAAACTTGCATCGCGCACTATCGCGCGGAGATCCGCCGCCCGTGCACTGCCTGTGCTTGCACTGGGCTGCCGCAATTTGCGTCTGTTTACAATTCGAGTTAAAGTTTTGGCACGTAGCAGAAAACTAAATGACAACCACTAAAACAACGCCGCAACTTTTGGGCGCAGAACTATGCTCGCGCGCGCGCCGCCGCCAGTTACACGATATCACCCCGAGCAACTAACTAAATACACACGTCCGCCCCGGAGAATGCAACGTCACATTGCCGCCTATTAGCTAATTAACTTTATTCGCTCCCAGGCAGCGCAAGCACTCGTTTCGGATCAAGCCACATGCTCAGCTCAGCGCGGCTGTACGAATAAGTATTTTAAATTTGGCGCCAACTTTTGAGAGTAGTCGCGTACGAGTCGCCGCGTTGTATCCAAAGCGACCGAGTCTAAATAAATCCACTTCGCGGGGCCTTAGATGGAAGTAAAACACGTTTTGTCAGGGCGGAGCGACGCGCCTGCCAACCGATACTTACGTCCTGCTCAAAATGCCAGCAAAACGAAACATGAAGGTGTGCTCTCGAGGCGATATACTGTTATTCGTTATCATAATAAATTCAGGGCGTAAAAAATGGCCCATTTCGCTGGCGCTCGTAGGTCGGTTAGTCCGCTGTCGTTGCGCGCATAGCTCGCTGCCGCCGCCGACGCGCGTTGCCATTTATTACCGTTCGTTGTTATTCTCCGCGTCGTTTGTTTGTCCATTCTCTTCAATCCTGCTGCTGCTGGCGCTGCTGCGCTCGCACATGCATTCCCACCCGCTCACACGTGCTCTCTCCGCGCGCGCATTCTGGGCCTGGGCAAACTACAACCAACTATTGTATAATGGCGCGCCAGTGAAGAAAGAAGCGGCGCGCTGGGCGCCAAACATTTCGAGCATTCCCGCAATGTGCGCCTGGGAGCGCGCCGCGCCGACACCTATACTAATTCCGTCGGCTCCCGACGCCGTGCCGCGCCGCCGCACCTCTTCCCCCTCCCCCCACCCTTCCCCCACCTCTATTCATCTATTCGTCGGTCCATCCGCTTGGAACGCTGCCATTATTCGGGCCGTGCTGGACCGTGCGCGAGAGGGCGGGTAATAAACGTGCCGCATTCGGCGTGGTTCCCATCAGTAATTACTCTCAATTAACGAAGGAAATTGATATAAATCACTACAATTGCTGGCACTACGGCGCGGCGTCGGAGCAGCGCGTCGCCTTCGATGAGGAGGGATGAGCCAGCCACCGGCGGGCGAGAGTTTTCTTCCGCCAGCGACGCCGCTTTTTCTCGCCGCTCCGCTCGGTTTCCACTGCCCGCCTCTTACTTCTAACTGCTGCTTCATCGCCGCGTTTATGGGCGACCTCCTTACATGGGCGCCGTGTGCCGCACTCCGGCCACGCCGACGACGCGCGGCCGGGGGCGGGGGCTTTATTACACGGTCCTTCTTTTTCATTTTCATTTAAGTGGTTAGCTTGGATCGAAGATATTTTCGAGGCACCAGCGAAGCGCGGAAGGGTCTGCTGGGCGGGCGGTGACCCTTGCACAATAAGGAAGCGGGGGCGCCATTTGAATGCTGGCGACACCAGCGGTGGAGAATAAATGCTCCAGCACGCGTCGGGGCGACGGGAAGGAAAAACGAGGGCAGCATGCAGAATATAACGATAAAATATTATGTTGGGGACGCTCCTTTGTGGGCCATTGAGCGCGCCTGGCTAATAGAATTTCGACTCTGCCAAGAATGACCTCGATGGCCATTGGGGAAGCAGATCCTATCCGGTAGGAAAATATTACGCGCCAGTCCCGGCCTCGTCGGGCCTGCACGAAGGCTGCAAATGAAAATAACATTTTAATTAATCATAGCGCAAATTCATCGACTTAATAAACAGCACCCGCGCTCCCGCTGCGTCCACCATCCCCCTCCTTCGTTCGCTCCATCTCTCTCTAGCTCACCAGTTCGGATGTCACATAATTAATGAGCTGACGAAATAATTCCAAGGCCACGAGCGGATGTTAAACGGAAACGCAGGGTAACGACCGCATTAAACTATTAATCATCTTAAAGTAAAGGCAGTCGGGCCGTAATTAAACTATAATCAGCGATTACGGACATCCGGTCGAATTATTAACACCATCACTGATGAATGCCAAGGAGAGCACCGCCGCTCGCAACCTAAGGCACTATTAAAGTAATATTAGCGCAATAAGTTGGCCCGCGGAAGGTCGCATCCCTTGATTTCAAACACCACTATTAACCGGAAATTGATGTCCGCGGTTGGCTCCAAAAGGGTCGAGCACATTGTTGATGGAGGCGCGTGTCTTGCGGGGCGAAATGTCTTTTCCATCGAATTGTGAGTCTGCGCCGGCGGGGGGAGGACTGCTGAATGAGAGCGCTGTGCAAACCGGAGCAAGTTCGAACGACGCCAAAGGGGTGACGACAGTGTGTTCTTTTTTTCCAGCGCGCGGCAAGAAGCTGACATCCTTTGAGTACAAGTAGGACTGGTAGGGTGGTTGAAGTGGGAACGGGGGCGGCAACGGGCGCGAGATCCTTTATTGGCCTGGGAGCCCTCCTTGCGGAAGAATGAGAAACTCGGTGCCGCCGCGCAGAGGAAAGTCATCGAAGACGACAAACAAGTGGCGGCCGAGGGCTTTTGAACAATTTTAATTACTCCGACACGATATATAAATTAACCTGGCTGCAATTAAGTGCAATTAGTGTCGAAGCTGTTAATATTCAGAGATACCCAGGCGAAAGTTTGCCGACTGCCAGGCGGCGCGAGAGCGGTTCGATGTAAGAACTTCGGCTTCGATCGAATGGCCTGGCCCTCCGAGTGGCGTCTGTCGCATCGAAGTGGTGTGTTTCGGATTTCTGTTCAAATTTACTGGCATTGGGAAGGAGAATGCTGTGGGTCCGTGTGGGTGTGTGTGTGGGTGCGTGGATAATGTGTTGCGTGGAATCACTCGTCGCGGCTGAGGATCTCTACGGCACCATTGAGGTTGCCGAAGGTGCGGACGAGCGCGCGCAGATTGGTATCGCGGTCGGTGAAGCCCATCAGCTGGAGCTGCTCCAGCTGGTTGCTGTAGCGCACCGCCGGCGGCTGGATCGGCGGCGCCGGCCGTTGCTGGGCCATCTGCGCCATGTAGTCGCGCAGGCCGTTGGACGTTCCAAGGTCTTCCATCACGTCGGGCAGATTGTTCCGCATGTACTCGACGAAGGCCTGCAGAAAGTTCGGGTCGTTTGCAAGTTCCAGCATCAACTGTTGGACCGGTGGGGAGCTGATCATCTGCGCGACCAGATCGAGGGTCCACGGGTTCGACTGCTCCGGAGCTAGGTTGTCGGCAACGGTCTTGACCGGCGCGTTGCTGCCGTCCGGAGGGTTGACGTCGGAGCTCGGCGCGGTGTTCGCGTCCGTCTGGAAATTCTCTAAGAAGTTGTAGTAACTTTCCAACGCCTCGAGGCCCCCTGCGAAAATAGCACAAGAAGGTCAACATTTGGTAGACGGGCATCGCAGGCGATTAGTTTCTGGCCCTTTCCTACATTCGCGCAGCCTCGGTGTGCAGCTGCGAAAAACGCACGGTTTGATTTCGTTGTGGACAGCTTTGAGGCTCCCCGATATTCCCCCCACCTTCCCTTCTCACTGACCGAAGTGACGTTAGGCATAACGCATGCGGGCTTTATCGTCGCGTGGCCCTATTGGTTGCTAATAAGGCTTGAATGTGTGCCTTCCGCGTTGTGTTGTGCTCCGCACCGCGCATAATTGCAGCGCGTGCGCGAAAAAAGGAACGCGTTTGCGTTTTATGCGCGCTCGTAAAGCGGATGCCATCGGCGTTAAGTAAATGCGCGCTAGGCCAGAGCGCCGCCAGGGTTAGATACGTACTAAAAGCGAGGAGCGATGCGAAGCGCGGACGTGGTCGTCGCACGGAAGGGTGCGCCCGCGATGCCGACAATAAAAATTACTCCTCGCACCAGCGCCGCCGCCGCCGCCAGCGGCAGCACGCTCGAATGCGAGCTGCGCGTGAATTTGCAGCGCAGCGGCGACACCTACCGGGCATGTCTTCAATGCTTCGCAGCGCACTGCCATAGTTGCGCGTTACCTCGCGCACGTAGTTCGGATTGAAAATATCGTTGAGGAGTCCTTGGATGGGATCCGGATCACCGATTGCGTTTGCCAGCATCGCCTCCTCCTCCGGCCACGGCAGCAGATTATCAAATCGCGACTCCGGCGGTAGGTCCTCGCGTATGGCCAGGTGGACCGTATATCCGTCCTTCACGTTGCGCTCGGCGAGCGTGTCGGTGTCCTTCAGCACGCTGCCGGCGTAGATCAAGCGGAGCCGTGGGGCAGGCACCTTGAAGCGCTCCGCTACCAGGAACTTCAAATCCAGCGCGACCATATTCTGCGGCACATGAAATGTTTCGTCGCGATCTTGCGTCTTGATGACGAGCTTGATGATATTCTTAGAGGGACCTGCCTTCTTTTCGGCGACGACATTGTCTGCGCGCGTGCTCTTTGACATGTTTTCAAGTAATCGCCCTATTGTTTTGTTGGTAGAGGCTGAAATCGATGAATTTGGAGTGCTTTCCCCAATGGTTTTTTTTTTGAATGATTGACGTTTGTTATGTCGTTGTTTCAAGTGCTTTCATTGCAAGGCATAGTCGATACTATTGTGTTTGTAACACATAGTGACGGGTATTGTGGTTTCATGGCTGGCGCGTGTTTTGCAGTGCTGGTAAACATGCGAATTGAATGGTTGAGGTGGATGATCGATTGCCGGCGGTGGCGCTGCTTTCTGCGCCCGGGCCCGTTCGCCGTTCGCACCTCCCGGTGCGCAATCGAAATGGTCACTTTTATCACAATTTCCGAAGGGCCCTTTAATGTTTTATGCTCTTGGCCGAAAATTAAATGAAAATAACTCCAATCGCAGGGGGTAAACAATTTAAACTTTACGTGGCTTATCGGACGGAATATTTGCGCGCGATTTCTCGGCGCGCGCTGCGTGCTTCGCCCGAGAAACAAATATTTGCGCTATTGTTTTCCACCGGCCCTCGAATGCACCCATAGGCGGTCAATAATAGCGTCGGCCGCGCTAGGGGCGGCGCTGAGTGGTTACAAGTCGTACGTGAGCGTGATTTTAATGTAAAACAAAGTTTATGTTGTCGATACATTGCGCAGACGCGGCGCCCGGAGCACGGATATCCTCGACGGTGGCCGCCGACGCCCGAGAGCGCCGTGTAGACATAATAAATGTCCATTGTCTCGGCCAGTTCACTGCGGCGGCCGCACCGATTACTAATACTAATGCCTCTCGGACTAGTTTCGACAACTTGGAGGGCGGCCTGGCCACCGCAAACAAGCGCGCGCGCGGCGATGGCTTTTCGGGCGAAACTGGGGCAGCCGATACGGCGCGAGCGGCGGCCGGCGGCGGGGCGGCTGGGAAGCGAATTCGACGCGCGCCGAGCCCGCGCAGCCACCGCGGCGAGGGCGAAGCAAATAAATAACGGCACTCGAGTCGATTGTTTCGATCTTCTCATATGTGAACAGCGAATGAAATATGCCTGTCGACGCGCGCGTGAAGCAGCGCGCGCATCTTCCACTGGCGCACGGCATCCGGGGCTGACCTGCGTCCATCCGCCGACCATTCGTTTGCTTTTTGCGCTTCGCGCTGCGGAAATGCACGCGCAAAAAGCTAAGTGAAAAGTAAATATTCCTTAAAATCGACGCGCACAAAAACTACCCGGCGCGGCACGTCGAAACGAGCCGATGCCAACTGCACGCGCGCCCTCTACACTCGTTAAGTGTGTGCGCGTGTGGGTGTGGGAGAGCGGCAAAGAGTGGCGCCGTCGGCAAGGTCCGCAAATGCAGACAGCGCACCTCCAATGACGCCGCGGTGCTAAATCAACAGTTGGAGGCGGGAGAGCGTTCGTTTTGGAATTTTCGAATTGGAAATGCCGGCCCACCGAATAAACGAAATAAATCCGATCAATCAAGCCGGATAGACATTAACGGTATTAGCTCTTTAAGTGAATTTGCGCCCTTGTTTTTTCTCCGGTAATGCGGCGTCAGCATGTGCCATTGTTCGGCAACGCCTTGCACCTTCTTCTTCCACATTGCGGTTGGCCGCGTGCACCAAATCCGAAGCGGCAGGACAACGCAAATAATTGGCGTCTTGCGACCACCTCGTAGTTTCGCAAAGTTGCGCGATGGCAGCGTTGACAGCACGCGAAATTATGGAATTGTTACCGCTCGTCGACGCCGTCAGGGCCAAACAGCCCGAGCGAGGGTGTCGGCTCGAGGGAGTTTTATTAAGTTGCATATCAAAGAGGAAGATGAGCAGTGGCGCGCAGTGCTCCCCGGGTGCCGCCGGAACTAAATGGCACTAAACTCGGCAAACTTCCGATATCGGACGATTACTACCGCCCTGTGCGACGCAGGAGGTGTGCGAGCGTGTGGTACGTAAGGTAGCAACAACAAGAGGGCTATTGTTGCTGCTGCCGTCCGAGGCTCGTGAATGGCGCCCGGGAGGTTGGCGGGCAGCGCCAACTTGTTTGTTTCAATCTGGACGTCAATTTGGATAATTGAATTACTCCTGCGATTCTCCAAAATTAATCAAGTTACATACGGGCGGACGCGCGGGGCGCGCCCCCGTCCGCGGGCGCACTGCGAAGTTTAATTCGATTTGTACTCTCGTATCAATTAGCGTGTGTGCGTCGCTGCGTTCGGCGACAGGGCTTTTCTGATCCGCTCGCCATGGTGCCCCCCAGCCCGGAAAACCGCCGCCAGCAAAGCGCATAAATTCCCTACCCGCGCATTAATCGCCAGCAATAAATTTCCGCGTGCGCGCAAATTAAAAAGTAAAACCGAAAGTCGAATTAAAGCGCTCGCCTCCTGCCCGAGCACGTACTTCTTATCAGCGGTTCATTATCTGCGGCATGGGTCGGCGGCGCCTGGCAAAGCAAGAAATGCATTTCGCAGGAAATACACCGGGATGCCGGCTGCCGGCGCGCTCCCAGCGTTATTGCGTACCTTACCCGTTGCGACTCACGGCGGCGACGGAGAGTTAAAGAAGTGGCGAAATTACGTACGGCGCGGCCAAGTGTGCGAATTTAATTCATTCGCGGTGCAGGCGTGCTGGAGCCCCGCTCCAAGCGCCCCTTCTTATCCGCCGGCCTAAGCTGTGGCGCGATTAAAGCCGCAATTAACGTCTCCACGGCGGGGCGTTTTTATCAATAACCTCGCGCGGGGCGTGTGTACGTACCGGAGGAGGAGAGGCCCGTCCTGCACACTCTCTTCGCACACGTCTTGATTTACTCTGGAAGCTATGACCTGATCGGCGGATCGGGTTTAATTTTGACACGTTAATGGTGATTTGACGTTCGCATGTGTCAGCGCGAAGTTTGTTGGCGCGCCCGCAGTGCCCTTCGCGCGGAAGTAAAGGCGCAACACATTGCCACTCAATGAAATTAGACCTGCGATGGGATTGCGCGCGCACCAGCGTGTGCCCGAAGTAAGACAACGCGTTAACGCAGGAACTTTTCGAGTTGTCGAACCTGCGCGTCGCGCCGAACGCCGGGAGCAGCGACGGTAAACTCGAAACTTTCGAGCGCTGGGTGGCCCGGCGCGGATTACGGAAGAGCAAAGGCGGGGTAGTTTTCCAGTTGGGCGTGCGGCTGCGCGCAATGGCAAATCAACGCCGACTTCCACTTGGGCTTTGGGTTCAACTTTATGGCGTTGGTGTATGGGCTGGGCTAATGAGCGCCGACGTAAATAAGGAAATAAGGATGCGCGCCGCATATCGCTGTCGCGCTATAAATTGGATGATTAATTAATAAGTTATTCGGTAATTACGAAATGTTGCGCGGCAAATTTAGCGCGGTGGAGGAAGCGGAGGGAAGTACGAAATGATTCATAAGGTGCCTGCAGGAAGCGCTACACACCTACCATACACCTTTTAAGCGTACGTGGCGAGGTGGGTCGAAGTGAATCGACTTGTGTTACATTCATATTCGACTGAACCTTCCTGCCAATGGGGAGCAGGTGGCCAGGGGGGCATCAAAGAAATTTTTCGAGGTTGCTGTCGCTACCATGTAGATGAAATAAAGGCTAAACACTTGTTGGGTGCGCATCGTCAATATGGCAGAGCAAATAAATCTCGTGCGCCCTCTTGCATGGGAGGCGACCAGCTGGCGGCAGTGCTGGGCACGCATTACGCCACTTGTCATTGGGAGTCATAGAAATACGTTAAGAAATGATGGATGCTAGCAAGTTTTATAAGATTTCATATATTAAGATTTTGCAGCGCTTTCTTCTATTACCTACGTTGCAGAGTGTGTAAACCTGGCCTGGTCCGGGCGAGAGGATGAAGGAAGTGCGATTGAGTGCCGAAAATCCAAGGTCTTGCGCTGCAGCAGGATAAAATCGCCCGCGCTTGGTAAAAATGATGATGGCCGGATAGTTCAATAACAAATATTCTGTCGCTTGGCGATCGCGTGGCTTGGCGTCGAGAGGATCCTCTTTTCTTCGCTCTGCCACTGTCGCGGCGCGCCGGAGGGAAGCCAACCGACAGCCGCGTCTCCTCGTGGCGTCCTCTCTCGAGTGCAATTTGTCAATAGCGGTGGCAAGGTAACTGATTATACTACTCCCAGATGGTGCATTAGTTCGATTACATCAATATCTAAGATTAATGTGCCGATATGTGCATAGAATGGCGGTGAATTTTTCACTTTCCGCCCGCAATGGCAGCGGCGGCTCCCGGCCCTGCTCGCGCACACATCGCGCGCGCGCCACCACCGGAGTGCGGTGTGAAAGGAAGTCGATGCCCCGGGAATGGTAAACGGGCCGAAGACATCGCATACATGACGCACACGTCTGGCGTCGGAGCAAACCTGGCGACCATGGTTGGCGGTGGCAACGGTGGCGGTGTGTTCGTATGCGAGTACGCATCGAAAATGCCGAATTGAAGAGGGAACTCTTGAATCCCACTTTCGGTCGCATTCGGCGTTTTTCGCCCACCGGGTCTGCGGCTGATTATGGAACGCGATGATCGATGGGGATGAATAAAAGGAACGCACTGCATTATTAGGGCAAATCTGCTTGAAATCGTATTAAAAATTGGCCGCAGGTGTAAGAATTGAGGCCCTGATGGAAATGGAAAACCATTTTCTCCCTCATCACCTACACCTCTACCCCCATCCACCACCGCCTTGGCCACTAGGGCGCGATGCAAGC
Organism: Aenictocupidus jacobsonorum; assembly: GCA_010014765.2. NCBI lineage: Eukaryota > Metazoa > Arthropoda > Insecta > Coleoptera > Staphylinidae > Aenictocupidus > Aenictocupidus jacobsonorum. The sequence continues at coordinate 476 of JAAAKC020042141.1, read as the reverse complement.
CGTAATCGGGTGAAATGAAAGTATGAAAAACGAATGCGTCCGCCCAAAATGGGCAAAGAACATGGAGAGTGGGCAAAACAAAAATACGGCTTTATAATTTCATTTTAATGGCGCGCGAGCGCCTTCTCTAAGCCGCCTCCGCCGCGCAGCCACTGCCACTGCGGGCAAGCGCGCGCGGGTGCGATTTCCACATTTTTTACTGCCGCTTTTTTCGAATGGAGTAGGCGGCGCGTCGTTCCGCGCGCGAGCACATTATAAGGAAATTTATTGGCCTCGAAGGCGCGCCCCGGCGTCCTGGCGGCAGCGTGTTTTATTCTTATTAAATTTAAAAAATTAATTCGCATTTCGAAATTATCTCCGCGCGGAACTGCGCCGCAGGAAAATTCTGTGAGCGGCGCAAATAAAACGCCGGCATATACTGACGGATCGCGGCTGAGGATTGAAGATTGGGGGGCGGTGGTGGGACGGGCGGTTGG
>JAAAKC020042140.1:9783-26516 GCA_010014765.2 Aenictocupidus jacobsonorum | reverse complement strand
GACATGGTGCATCTGCGTCACCAACTCCCACCTGCTCAGCGTGCGCATCGATTAAATTCAATTGCTTCGACTTGTCGGGTTATGGCCTTATGTGAATATTATGAAGAGTTTATATAAGTTGTTTGATTTGCATGCGAGCACAAAAGAGACGAGCTAAAATTATCAAATTGACGTCAATCCTCGGAATCAAACCCAGGGTTATTTTTATTCCTTTGCGCAGAGCGAACGCTTTGAGTGGGCTTGTGAAGGATAGGAAAGGATGGAAGTAATTCCTTCCTATATATGTATTTAATTTTATGGTACTAGTAGGATTGTCACCCATAATTTGGATCGTTTCTTTCGGTTGGTCAATTGTTGACGCTTTTCGTTATGATGTAGGAGTAGTGGTGATCGCTTACCTCGGCGATCATTGACTGTGCAATTTCACCACGCGAATTTCCACTTTAGTTTCTAAATACCAGAATTTTCATATCGACGTTGCATGTCGAACCAATATGTGTGACCACGTTACAGTATTTGCCAGCGCTAGCCAAATGCCCGACCGCACTCGACTCTATGGGCCAAAGAACAACAGTAATTTTGAGCAAAACCAACGTTTAGCGATAATGTCCAAGACAAAATGCTTTGCAAGCGCACAATAATCTCCCATCTGTCGAACAAAACAGCATTCCAAGTTACAACTTAAAGTTTCTTTCCAAATGATTCCGACTGCAACGTTGCTTTTACCGCAATCCAGTTTGTTGTACTCTGACCTCGTTGGTTTGTATAGCTACTGCAAAGGTCGAGGGAAGGTAATCACGTGAAAAATCTATAATTTCCTCTACGGGAAAAGGCTTCACGTATAAAACACCCAAATCTTTAAATGCTCGGCGGATTTGGTGTGCGCACGCGAACGCGAATAATCTCGCATCGGTTGTTTCTATATTTTCGCTTGCGAAAAGTCAATTTAACTAGTACATTATTAATTGCAGAGCAATGGTACCGTCGATAGTACAGACCTCGCCGGATCAGCCCTTCGGCTCGATACGCTCGCTGTCTGTAGGCCGGGAGGTGGCGAGCTTTCCCATGTCGCGGACGCCCACGCCGCCGCCGACCACGTTTGACAGGTACTTCCATCGCTTCCAGCATCCAGACTGACGATTAAAAATTACGTATCCTTCGGCGAAAGAGCAGCAAAGATTACGAATTTAGAACGCGCAAGCAGCCCACGCGTCACAGGAGAGACAGTGCGCTAGAAACAGGAATAATGACTTGCTGCCGATTGCTTAATTGTAATTTAATCGCCGCGATTCATTCCTGAGCATGTAGTTATCATTATAATTGCCTGTATGAATTCATTGCCTTGCGCCGCCGCGTGCCCGCAATTAACTGATTTATGTTCGCTGTTCGCAGTCCGCATCTAGTCCACGTTCCAGATGAAGAGAAACTCTTCTCTCTCGACAAGGATGACGAGCACGCGTGCAACGACACCGTGGTGGTGGTGAATCCGCGCAGCGGGCCGCGCAAGTCCGTGTCCATCGTGCTGCCTACGCCAGACGGCGGCGATCAGGGATGATTTGATTATCTCCGCGGCGCGACGCATCCCACCTCAAACATCTCACTACGTACCAACTAATACTGACTATACATACTGCTAAATATGAAAACACTCGTGGACGCAGCTATTCTCATAGGAAGAAACATGTCGCAAGTTGATGGCGGTGTGTAATGGCTTAAAAAAGACATGATGGTTCATGCTAAACATACGTAAAAACGAAAGAGAGCAATCTGTGTGTTGCGCGACTAGCAGTACAACAACACAACAACGGAAAGTAATGTTAGTGGCTCCTGCTACAACATGTTTGCAACCGCAAATGAATACAAAACGAGCGATGAAATGTATTCTACATCACACTATTGCAGCTCGGTGATATTTATACGATTATTTATCTAATTATGCATTACTACTTATTATGATTCATCAATTGCATATTGTATATGACCATTATACACGAGGAGGATAGGCAATTACGTTAAGTACACTGCTAATGGCTTGTTGCTGTATGTTGAAGCATGTTACATTCAGTTTAATCGTGCTATGCAATTCGATTTCGCTGGGTACGCGTACGTACAGTCGAGTAATCCAAGCTGGTTGTGATTTAAATTCGAAATTCACGTTCTTCAGCGCGCTGTGGGCCTGAAATGAATGACAAATGGTAAATTGTACTATTTTGTAAGACTGATTAGATGTATTGAACGCTTGAATTACGCAAACGATTGTATAAACACCGCATTTAATCTTCAAAAAAAAAAAACCACACCACACGCTACAAATCAAATCTTAATATTTCAATGATGATTGAACATGCTCTATCGTGCAACAAGTCAAATCAGTCAATTTATTTATTTATTCATTTATTTGCACAATGATGCAATCGAATGCCGAGTTCGAGACAACGTTGGAAAATAGCTTTATTAGTTTAGGTTTTCGTGTTTTCTCACGTGTGTTAGGTTTGCAGCAGCATTTGATCTCGCGAATGTTTCCGTTTTGTGGTTTTCTTGTGCCAAAGAACACACAGTGAACGTTCAACAGACATTCATGCTGGACGCAATGAATCAAACGTATCTATGAGCGACCGGTGGTCCTAACGTAATAATTTGCGAGCTCGTTGGAGAAAACATGTAAACGTGATATATGAGCGTCATCGCCCTACTCTTTTATAACAATGATACTGACTACTATGACGATTATTACTGGATGGTAACATTGTAAGAAGGTTACTGCAGCTGTAATTATTTGTAGATAGGTTTCAGTTGAGGCTGATAAATTAAGCAGACATAATGCAATGTTAGTGATATGCAGCGGAGTTTCTCTTGTGAAGAAAGCGCCGTGGCGTCTAATTTCGGGTCGAATTTGTGTTAAATGTGATTGCTAACGATAATTAACCAGACAAATGATGGCGTTGTAAGAGGGTCAAGGGGGTACTGTTGAAAGTTGTGAGAAGTGAGTTAAGAGAAGGCTCTAGGTTTATATCATATTATTGCTCATTGACCGCCAGAGGCCAGGGGGGTGTAGTTTTAGTTAGAAACAACTATGTACTCTTTATACTTATTAAAATATAAAGATAAATGGCGCTTGTTTTCGAGCGATGGGCGTGTGGCCGCCGTGGTTGCGTAATCAGCGGGTGGTGCCGACTCGCTGGCCGAGTTTGACCGATTGTGCCCTAGGGACTTTTGTATTGCCAACATTGTGTTTGTCTGCGGAGCAAAACTACGATGTTATTTGAAAAAATGGAAGCTTTGTGATGTTTGTTTCTGGTGTTATGAATGTATAATGAATTTGTTTCAATTTTGAATGGTTTCTACGGGCAATTGAGCGTTGATATGTGGTGTGCGTGATGAACTTTTGGCAATGGTTAAATCTGGTGGTTTTTCTTTTGCCTGTTGGTACCCGGTACACGCGCGTCCTCTATGCGCGGTTTCGTCAAGTACGTGCGGCGCTGTCCAGTCGCTTCTCCCACTTCTATGTAGTTAGCATGGTAGTGACAAATTTTTTGTGCTGTTACATGTATACAAATGTAAAATGTGTAAAATAACTAGACGTAAGTGTGTTTCCCAGTGGTGATTGCCGAAACAGCCCTCCGCTGCGGTGGGGTGCGTCGGCGGCCCAGCGGCGATCGTCATTTGTTTCGGGCTCAAGTGGCGCCCGCGATACGCTCGCGGGCGGCGCAAACTGACATGGCGCTGGACGTGCGCGACAACGCGTACCGCTACACGGAGCGCGCGATAACATCCGCGGGGCGCTAGTTTGTGCCGCCCGGCGATGTCGAGGACGCCGAACAACTCGTAGCTTAGGTGACCAAGCGCCGACGTTGGGGTCGAAGGGCGGTGGATGTAGCGCGACGCCGCTGCGAAACGGGGCGGTCGTAATACGTGCAACGCGTCGTGCGGCTAGCGCTGGCGCTCGTATCATTTGTTTTTTCGCTTGCGCCCCTGTGATTGTTTATGACAAATAGTTCTGTGATGGTGATTGGTGTTCTGTGGTGTGCTTGCAGTGCGCAGCTTCTCGCGGAATGGATGAACTGAGCGTTGCGGGGCTTGTGGACCCCGACGAGCTCATGGAGCTCGACGAAGCGGAGCCGTCCGACGTTGACGACGAGGATAACGAGCACGAGCCGGACGACGACGCCGATATCCAGCTGCCGGAGGGGCTGCACTCGCCGCTGCAGTTAAATTCTTCGTCGGGGCCGGCGTCGGCGGCCACTTCAGCGGCGTCCTCACCACCAGCCGCCAACGATGACTGCGGCCCGCCGACGCACTTTAGCGGGAAGCCGCTGAGTATAAAACGGGGTCGCGGTCGGCCTCGGCGAGAAGGCGGTAAGCCACACTGCTAGAAAATATCAGCTTGATCGTATTTTGTTTTACTCGCGACTCTACGCAACGTCTTCTTTAAAACTGGCATTAAAGCAATTCCTGCATTCCAGGCAAGCCATTCCCTCGGAGAAACACGGTAACCTGCGTTGGTGGCCCTCGCATGAAGAAATGGAAGCCCGGAGGCGGCACGAATGTTCGCGGCGGACCGAAGCGCGTCAAGTGCTTCGATCGCGGCGACTTCGCTGATATGATGATGCCTTCTTCGGATGAGATGATCCTCGATCCGGAAACCGGCGCGCTTGTGCCCGCCGAGCGTGTGCAGATTCAAGAAGAACTGCCATATGCGCCTGAAGCATGGTAAGCATTATAGCCGAAGACAAACGCGTGCACTCTAAATGTGTGAATTGCATGTGCGCAGGCCGGGAAAGGTTTGCGGTTTTTGCAATCTCGGCGAACGCAGTCAGCTAGGCCAAGGCGAACTCCTGCGTCTGACCTGCCCGGATGGTTTCACGCCAGAGCGCATCGCCACGGAGCAATCGGTGCCTTCCAGCGTGAGCAGCACTCCCGAACACCCCGGCGACAAGTCGCCGCGCGGCCCCGTCACCTGCCGCCGACAGAAGAGCTTCAACAAGTGCCGCAATCCGTCGATGACCAGCGAGTACGTCGACGAGCTCACCATCATTGGCTACGCCGACGTGCCCGAAGTGCTGGCGATCTTCGAGCCTTCGGGGCACTTCTACGTCCATCGCAGCTGCACCTACTGGAGCGCGGAGGTCGTACGCACCGAGCACATGGGCTTCGATAACGTGGGCCCATCGCTGCTCGTCAGCATGTCGCGCAAGTGCGCCTTCTGCAATCACTTTGGCGCGAGCGCCGCATGCGCCATGGACGGCTGCGCGCGCATCTTCCACTTTCCGTGCGCGACCGCGTCGGGTGCCTTTCAGGAGCTGGCGAGCTGCACGCTCTACTGCAGCGTACACTTGGGCCAGGTCGCGCTGAAATGCGAGAGCTCCGTGTGCTACACGTGCAAGACGCTGGCCGACGTTACCAACCTGATGTACTGCTCCATGTGCGGCGAGCACTATCACGGCTCGTGCGTGGGCCTCGCGCAGTACCCGGGCGTGCGCGCCGGCTGGCAGTGCAGGAAGTGCCGCGTGTGTCAGACTTGCCGACTGACTGGCGACGAGACCAAGCTGCTCACCTGCGAGCAGTGCGAGAAGGTGTACCATGCGATGTGCCAGCGGCCGATCGTGGCGTCCATTCCGAAGTACGGCTGGAAGTGTCGCTGCTGCCGCGTGTGCGGCGACTGCGGCTCGCGGACGCCGGGGGCTGGACTTAGCTCGCGCTGGCACGCGCACTACACGGTGTGCGATTCCTGCTACCAGCAGCGCAACAAGGGGTTCAACTGCCCGATCTGCCATCGGGCATACAGGGCGCACGCGCACAGAGAGATGGTGCAGTGCTCTACCTGCCGCAAGTAAGTTTAAGTCTCTTTCACTGCATTCAACGCCCCTGCGCGGCTATGTGCGCTGATTCGCCCGATTTGCGTTCAGGTTTGTGCATGGGACTTGCGACGCGGACGCCGACCTGGTCGCCTACCACCAGCGCAAGGAGGCGCACCCGGAGTACGAGTACGTGTGCCTCATGTGCAAGAACATGGCGCAGGGGACGCGCATGCTCGCCAAGCGCAATAGCGTCGACGAGGATTCGATGTCGGCGTCGCAGGAGTCGCTCTACGATGATACCTCGGAGTTTGACGCTCCCTACGGCCCCGACGAGGGCTTCCGCTCCGTGGGGCTGGGCAAAGGTAAGCCGTACGCGTGCAAGATAGCCAAGAAGCGCCTCGGCTACGGCACTGGCTATCCGGGCAGGCCGAAAGGCGTAGGGAAGCTGATGCCCGGCAAGGTCGGCTTCATGAAGCGCCAGCGCATGACCGAGTTCGGCCGGAAGCGCGGCGCCAAGTACAAAATGCGTGGCGTGTTCGGCGTGCCGGGCGTCGGCCTGCAGCGTCCCACGGCCGACGGCGCCAAGGACGAGGAGCCCGGCATCGAGAACCGGCTGGTGCTCTGCTCCGCCAAGGACAAGTACGTGCTCACGCAGGACATCTGCGTGATGTGCGGCGCGATCGGCACCGACCAGGAGGGCTGCCTCATCGCGTGCGTGCAGTGCGGACAGTGCTACCATCCGTACTGCGTCAACGTGAAGGTCACCAAGGTGATACTGCAGACCGGCTGGCGGTGTCTCGACTGCACCGTGTGCGAGGGCTGCGGCCAGCGCGACGACGAGAACCGGCTGGTGCTCTGCGACGACTGCGACATCTCGTTCCACATCTACTGCATGGACCCGCCGCTGAACTACGTGCCCCACGGCAATTGGAAGTGCAAGTGGTGCGCGCTGTGCCAGACGTGCGGCGCGACGGACCCCGGCTTCAACTGCAACTGGATGAACAGCTACACGGAGTGCGGGCCGTGCGCGTCGCACGCGGCGTGCCCGAGCTGCCAGGAGGCGTACGGCGATGGCGAGCTGATCATCCAGTGCAACCAGTGCGAGCGGTGGCTGCACGGCGCCTGCGACAGCATCAAGACCGAGCTGGACGCGGAGAAGTGCGCCGAGGAGGGCTACACCTGCGTGCTGTGCCGGCCGCGAGACGTGCAACCGCCGCACCTGGTGCCGATGCCGGCGGCGAAGCCGCCCACGCCGACCAAGAGCCCGGACGTCAAGTCCAACTCGAACTACTACCTCGACGGCGTCCTCCTGAGCGAGAGCGGGCACAACCTGATCAAATCGCTGTGCTCGGAGCACTCGGCGACGAGGAAGAAGCGCAAGAAGCCGGAGAAACTCGTGCAGGATAATAAGGAAGCCGGCATTATGGCGACGATTGAGTCGGTGATCGCTGGCGTCGGCGCCGGGGAGAACTCGCTGGATGCGAAGCTGGAGCTCGTCGACATCAAGGACGAGCACGATCTCTACAAGGAGGGCATGACTTGGACGAAGGACGACGGCCCGCCGCCGGAGGGCTTCACGCTGTTCACGGGTGAGAGCGGAATCACGGTGTTGCGCAGGAAGCGCCAGCGGAATCTTCAGAAGCTCGGCATTGGCGGCTTCCTGGTGCGAGTGCGAGGCATTCGCGGGCAGGATAATGACGAAGTGGACATGCTGCCGGGGCAGACGACGCCCACGGACCCGCTTGGCCCCCCAAACAGCGGGGCGCAAGTGGTCGAAGGCGCAGACAAGCCGCGCCGGAAGCCGATTCGCCGGAAGATCAAGAGCAAGCTCTCGGAGACGTTCCCGGTTTACCTGCAGGATGCATTCTTTGGAAGGGATCTGCTTGACTCGCAGAAAGAGCTCGGCAGTGACAGCTCCGACGAAGATAAGGAGAAATCCACGCTGGAAAAGGATAAGATCATTCACCTCTCGCAGGAGGAGTTGCGCGCGGTGGCCAGCGCAAGCGAGAAGAACGCGCCGCTGGGGAAGGCTGCGAAGAGCAGTAAGGCCGCTGCGGGTGCGCCAGCTGTGGCTGCCGGTGCGAGGCCGGTCGCTGGCGCTGGGCCTGCGACCGGAGCGGCGGTGGTGCCCAAGGAGGAGGAGGAGAGCGACACGGACGCGCTCAATCAGTTCGAGCTACCGGACATACTCGACACGGACATCGTCGACACCATCATGAACGGCCGCGATGCGCTGGCCAAGAGCGACGAGGCGGACATCGCGGCCAAGGATACCAAAGACGAATTCAGCGATATCTTCAACTTAGACATACCAAATATTAACAGCAAGGACGTGGAGGACATCCTCTTCAAGGGCGTGCTCACCGACGAGAGCCAGGAGTCGCAGGAGAGCAGCATTTTTCCGATGACGACGCCGAATATGTTCCCAACGGCAGCGGCGACGGCGGCGGCGAGCGCTGGCAGCGGGAAGGTGCAGCCGCAGTCGGCGATACCTCCCAGCGTGCGCTCGGCGAACAACATGAACTCGCCGCTGAGTTTCACGCCGCAGTCGCCGTACCAATCCGATTTCAGCAAGTAAGTACCGCCGGAGGAAGAGAAATAATGTTTGGGTGTCGTTGCTCATTCGGCATTGCTTTCTCGCAGTAGCCCCCAGTTTAGTCCGTACTGCGAGCCGCCGTCGCCGTGGGTGAACGTGAACGGCGAAGTTGGCAATCCGGGTGAAATGGACACTGCGGCGAGCGTGCCCACGACGTACAACCAGCGGTCGTCGGAGAAGATGAAGGCGGATGAGGCGTTGGGACTCTCGGCGACCATCTCCGCGGTGCTGTATGCCAACACCAACCATCCGGAGTGGAAGGCGGAGTTCACCAACTGGAGCGATCGCTACAAGCAAATCATTAAGAAGTGGCGCACGCTGAGCAACGAGGCGAAGGCGCCGTTCCTCCAGCGCGCCAAGGACAATCGCTCGGCGCAGCGAATGAAGAAGGCGCAACAGGTAAGCCTGGCCGCGGTCCGGCCGCGATGCGATGTGTGCGCGCGTTCGGTGATTGCCCGATCGGTCGCCGCCAGAGCTGGGAGTGTGACTAACGCCCGTTTTCGATGTGTCTCTACTCCTACACCGCTGACATTCACACATTGTTCTGCATTCTGGGCTTTTGTGCGTCTCGTGTCCCGCTGTTATTGTTCTTGTCGTCGCCGCTGCTGTATTTGATACCCATGACGTGTGTTGTGTGCCCGCTCACAGATCAGCAAGGAGAGCAGCCAGGCTGGCGCCGGCGCGGCGGCCAAGGCGTCGCCGGGCGCCCCCGCGGTGGCCGCGAGCCCCGTCCACGCCGCCGCGGCGCAGCAGCCGCCGCCGCCAACGGTCTCAGAGGTGTGCACCGTCCACTCACAACAACCACCACCTACAACAGCACGCCATCTACTAACCACCGCAATAACAAGCGCCGGCGGAGGCGCGAGCGGCGCGGTCACGCCCGCTTCGACGCCCTCGCCCGCCCCGCTGTCGGTCACGCCCCCGTCACGACCCGGCTCCGTGCCCCCGCCGCCCACGCCCACGCCGCCCGCCGTGCACGCGCATTCCCTGCCCCACCACAACCACCACCACCTCCACGTCCTCGCCCAGCCCCAGCTCCAACCGCAGCTGCAGCCGCAGCCGCAGCCCTCGCCCCAGCAGCCGCTGTCGCTCTCGTTGCCCCAGGCGCTCGTGCACGCGCCCCCCGCCACCCAGCAGCAGTTCACCGTCCACGGGCCGATCCTCGGGCCGGGCGATCCCTGCCACGGCCCCGCACCCAATGTCACCGTCAATCCGCTCTACTCGGAACCGGCGCCCTCCCCGTCGCTGAGGCATGCGCACGCGCACCTGCCGCCCGCCGCCGCGGCCGACCACCAGATACGCGTGCTCACCCCGTCCGAAATAATGCGCACACTTCCCTCCCTCTGTCAGGAAGCCTGCGAGCCACCGGTGAGGAGTCTCTCTGACTGTCGGAATGTCCGTTTTGTTCAGTTACTACCTGAGTTGTACCACACACTTGTTGGTATCTTCGTGTTTCTTTTTTATGTTTAATTTGGATTTGATTTTGTTGTTGCTGTTGGATGTAGCGATCCACAAGTGAAGAGAACGCAGATGTTGTGCGTCGGCAGTGGCATGCGAGAACGCTCTTCCGATCTCACCCTCCCCGATCGTCGTTTACAGTTTGCAGTTTGAATATTTTGAGTTACTCTCCGCCGGCAACATTCCCGAACGTCGCATCCCATGTGAATCCCTTCGCGCCCTGCGCCCCCTCTCGAAGCGATCAGAACTCGTTTATTGCGCGCCGCATCAATAAAGCATCACTCAGCCATCCATCACAACGCTAGCAACGGCTGCCGTTGCCGCAGCCGTTGCCGCAGCCGTTGCCGAAAATGCTTAATACGCTAGCGCAATACGCAAGTTCTGATTATTTGGTGTTGGTACTCGTTGTGACTGATTTCGTATTTTGTAGCCCTTCGTAATCATTTTGTTTCTACTTAATACCTAATATCTACGATTAATTCAGGTGTCTGCATGCGGCTTGATAATTTTGACGCTCTGGTTTGATTCTTTTCATTTCGCTGCTTGCATAGTCGTGCGCAATCGTTTAATTGGTGTGCTGTTTCATTAGGAGCAGGAGAAGATGAGCAACCAGCAGAAGTCGGCGCGGGAGGCGGAGCAGGAGCGCCAGTGGAAGCAGATGCAGGCATTGCGGCAGCAGCAGAATCAGCAGACGCAGCACGTACTGCAGGAACAGCGTGTACAAGGTACGAACTGTAAGTACTCTTTTTGCTTCAACCTCGAAGTCACCTAATTCTTCGCGGCCCGTTGCGTTCCCTCCACAGCCATTGTAAGGGTGCAACGGCAGCTCTCCGAAGGCGCCCAGCACTTCATACCCACGGACGGCATCGGCCCGTCGCAGGGCGATGACACGCTGCACGGCGATGGGTTCGCTCAGAGCGCGCCGCCCCCGCAGGTGGTGCGTTCGCTGTCGGCCGATCCGTACGCGCAGCAGCCTGCCACTCCCCGGCCCAGCGTGGTGCCGGCAAGGCCGGGGCAGCCAATGGGCGCGGCGTTTCCGAAGAGCGAGCCGGAGGCGAATCGCCAGCTTCGCGATCTGCTGCAGCGACAGCAGTTCAAAAAGCTCGACGATCAGATCGCTGCCGGCAAGGGCCAGCAGCGGGTGTGGCCGCCCAGCAGCGCGGATGCGCCCGATGCGGCGTTGGTGGACGGCCAGCAGCAGGCGCAGCAACAGATTGGCCAGTCTGTGGTGGCCAGCGGCGAGGCGACGTTCAGGCAGCCGCTGCCACCGTCGTTCGTGCGGCAGCGCGTGCCCGTGCAGGCCATGCGCCAGCCGATCAGCAACTTGCGCATGCAGTTGGATCCGCGCCTGCAGGGCATGGACCCGCGCATGCGGCACATCCTGCAGCAACAGCAGCAGCAGCGTGGCGTCGTTGCTGGTGTGCCGCAACAGCAGCAGTTCCAGCAGTCGCCGCACGTGCAGCAGCAGCCCCGCTTTGTTAGCCCGCAACAGCTCCAACAACCGATGCGTCACGCCTCGGCCGAGATTGATCAGCTCATACAGCGCGCCGCAGGGAATCAATTCCCCGGCCAGATTCGACCCACTCAGATGCCGCCCGCGACGATAGTCCCACCGCAGCAGCAGCCGCAAAAGCTTCTGCAGCCTGGCAATCCCGCCCTGCAGCAGCCACAACAGCAGCAGTCGGAGCAGCCGGGCGAGCATGAAATACCCGATAACGTCACCGCCGAGCTGGAGAAACTCGAGCAGGAGAGCAGCTCCATGGTGGAGTTGCAAGGCGTCGGTGATATTCTCGGCGGGCTGGGCGATGATGAGGATGAGTTGCTCGCTGAGATGGGGCCGGATTTCAACATTCTCGAGTACGCCGATCCCGAGTTGGATGCACTGGATGGAGAGAAGACGAATATTTTGGACACGCTGGACCTGGTCGATGCCGCCGAGCCGGAGAAGGACAAAGTAGCCATGACTAAGGCACAGAATCAAGTTGTGCCCGTATCCGTGCAGCAACAGCAGCAAGCGCAACAACAGCAGCAACAGGAGGCAGTGCGATCGATCGAGTCGCAATTGCAGGCGCAGGCACCGCACTCGATGCCCGTGCAGGTACAGCAAGTGCAACCGCAGCAAGTACAACAGCAGGTGCAGATGCATCAAGGCGTGCCAATACAGGGCCAGATGCAGAAGATGCAACCGCCACCCTTGGTCGCCACGCAGCAAACGCAACAAATGCTGCAACAGCATATGCCAATGCAACAGCAACCGCAGCATAACATGTTCCCGCCGCAGATCAATCATCAGCTGATACATCAGCAAATGTTGCAGCAGGTGCGACCGTTTACGCGTGTGTCAATTATTTCGTTAAAATGCGCCGTGCTTGGGGCCTGCAGGTTCAGCAAAGCGCCGCCAGAGGCAATCCGATGCCGCAGGGCTCGAAGATCATGTCGCAGGACGGCGTCATCGGGACCATAGCAGCGAATAACAGCATTATATTGAGCTACAAGCCGAATCACCAGCAGCGCATGTTGCAGTGTACGTCCCAGCTTAGATATTGATCGTTAAAGCGCAGCTCGGTGTTGATTGCATATCATTTTAGTACAAAATCAAAAGTTACAAATGCGCAATCTGAACAATCAGCGCATGCCAGCACCTCCCGGCGTCATGCAGGGCCAACAAGTGGTGCAACGCGCCGTCGGTGTGGTCCAGCAGCAGCAGCAGCAGCAGGTTGCCCCACCTCCACCCTACCCGGGCCCACCACCGCCCTATCCCGGCAACGGTCAGCAGGTACGTGTCCGTCGACAAGCATGTTATATTGTTGAGTTGATTGGTTGTTTTTTGATTTTGCGCGGTCATTTTAACGTTTAGTTGTTTTTACATTTCGACGTTTTGATTATTTTTGCAACGCTTCCATAACAAACCAACTCCTTCATCTACAACTTTCAACATTATTTTGATGCTACTTGCAAACGGCGTCAATTGTTGATGCCGGTCTAAAGTCATGGTGAGAGTTGTGATGAACGGATAAGTCACAGGTAGGGAAATACTCTCGTAGGCGTTTACTAACGGTTGCGGTTTGTCCGGTGTTGCTTGCATGTTGTGTGGTGGTAGATGGGAGGCCCGTCGCTGCGCCACCCGCTTGCCGGGGGGCGGCCGTTGTTCGCACACGCCCCGCGCAGGCCCGTCTTGCTCTTGGAGGTGAGCGTTCATATTCAGATACATTCGCCACACACAAATCATTACCCATCGTCTCATCCACAAAGTAACACAGCAAGAATAAAGTGGATCACGAACAACATAACTCTACTTCGTCTTGACCACATCGACGTTTCCTCAAATTTACTAGATGTTTCCGTTTGAATGTACTCGTACTTTCTTTTCTCGGTGTCTGCATGCCCTCTTCAATAATCCGCTGGTGACTCTCTTTCACATTTATTTACTAACATCTCGCTGGTGGCAAATTTTATAGGAGCAACCGCTTTTAATACAAGAATTATTGGAACAGGAAAAGCGCGAGCAGGAGAAGCAGATGCAGTCGCAGGGCGCGGTGCTGTCGCAGCCGGAGGTGGTAACCTCCGCCGGCCTCGGCGGCGCGGCGCTCCTCTCCGACAATGACTTCGAGAACCTGCTGAAGAATGACTTCGAATCCAACACGGACCCGATGCTGGGCAACCCACCCGTTGCGGGTGAGTACCGCGAAATATTCTCCCCGGTCCAGCCTAATGCGATGCTTCCAGGGCAAGGGATGATGCCACGTGGGAGCTATGTGCAAGCACAGCAGCCGCCGCAGCAGTGGCAACAACAGCAGCAGCAGCAGCAACAACAACAACAGCAGGGAAGAATGCAAGTCGCGCCCCAGGTGGCGGCGCCGCCGCCGCAGCAGCAGCCGGAGGTGCCACGCGTGCCCCAATTTCAGGGCGTTTCGCCCGCCCCGGCGCCTCCGCTGCCACCAGAGAATGTCGTCACTGAGGCCGACAAGCAGGCGCAGCTCGCTTACGAGCGCTGGCTGCAGATGCAGAATAGCCATCTTGCCTCGCAGCTGAAGTTTTACGACACCGAGGTCCAGGCATTGAGAAAAGTTAGAAAGGTAGTTAGGCATCGAGTTGTGATAATTTTAGGTTTGTTTTAATGTTCTGTTGTAGTCGTTGAACAGCAAGCAGCGGCAGTGCAAGAAGGCCGGCGGGCAGCTGAGCGACGCCGACGCGCTCGAGCTGCAGCGCACGTCGGCGCAGATCACGGCGCTGCAAAAGCAGCTGGAGAACAGCCGCAAACAGACGAAGCAGCACACACTGCTCATGCAGGTACGGCATCTCCATCTTCCTGTTTTCTGTCCGCCTCTGGCTCCACTGCGAACGGTCGCTTTATGCTCGGTCATTCTTAGGATTACACCAACAAGAAGCAAAGCAAGCAAGGCGGACAGCCGTCTCCGCTGGCGATGCCTTCGAACTCGCCCATACACCCGCCGCAGTCGCCGATGATGTCTCCCTCGGCGTCACAATCGCCGATGATGCAGCATAACTCGCCGATGCACAGTCCGGCCCCGTCGGTATCGCACTCGCCCGGGCCGGGCTCCGTCACTGGCGTGTTGCAAAGCCCGAACATGAGCCAGGTGATGTCGCCCATGCAGCCGTCGCGCATTGGCACGCCGCTATCCCAAAACGAAGGATCGCCGGGCCCGGTGCAGTCCCCGCTGATGCACCTGCCGCCGCCGCAGATGCGAATGACTTCCCCGCAACATCGCCGCGTCGTCACCAGCCCCATTGGGTACGCCGATATGCGGCCTGGTGGGCAGCAACGCTTCGTCCGTCCGCAGCTGGACCGAGTGCGTCTGCCATCGGGACAAGGCTCGCCTGGCAATTATCAGTCGAAGCCGGGCACTCCGAGCCCACTCAACAGTCCGCCGCCGCAGCAGATGAATCAGCAGATGCTCAGACATCTTCAGCAGCAGGTGTTCTTTCACCAACAGCAGCAGCAGCAACAGCAGCAGCAACAAGCACAAGAAAGCGGACAGCTTGCTCAAGAAGGCGTGAACTCGCCGAAGATCGTACAGCTCATTCATCAGCGGCAAATGATCAGGGGACAAGGCCAGCAAATGCCGCCCCAGGGGCAGCCTCTCACTCAGCAGCAACAGCATCAGATGATGCTCCAGCAGCAGCAGCAGCTGAAGCAGCAGGCGCAGATGCAACAGCGCATGCAGCAGCAACAGATGCAGCAGCAAATGCAGCAAATCCAGCAGCAGCAGCAACAGCAGCAGCAACCGCCCAACTCACCGATGCCGCCGCAGAGCCCGCTGCTCAATCAGCAGATAATGTCCCCGCACTCGATGACTAGTCAGCCCGCGTCGCCGATGGTGCAATTCAACCATCCACCCAACTCGCCAATGCCCAAGAGCCCAGCGATACACAACCAACCGCCGAGCAGCCCGATGATACACCAGCCGCCATCGCCAATGCCACGCAGCCCAATGGTGCGTCGCCCGGCTAGCAGTAGCAATAGCCCTGCGACAGAGAATCCGCGCACTCCGTACAGCGCGCTGACCGATCCTAATGTACCCGATAGCGACTACGGCGGCGGTGGCAATCCGCACAACGCGCCCATACCGTGCCCGCCCAGCTTCGGCCGATTTGGCTACATAAAACTGGGTCTGCGTGGTGGCTCGCCCATGTGGGGCGCCGGTTATGCGCGTGGGGCCAAGAAGGGGCCCGTGCCGGAGGCGCAGGAGGACAAGCCGACCTCCTCGACAACGGACAACAACCACAGTCTAAGCACCGCGGTGCCGAAGTTCAAGAAGGAGTCGCACTTGAGCAAAGTGTCCATTCTCAAGAAGAAGTCGCCGGCCAAGCTGCAGCTGTCCATGGCGAAAGTCTCGGCGAGTTCGTTGGTCAGCCAGGAGTACAATGAGTTTGAGGACAGCTCCTCCCCTCCGCAAATGCCCCACTCGCCGTCGATGGCGTCAACGAGCAGGATCATCCGCGGCGCGGGCAAGAAATTGCCCTCGGAGGACCTGCAAGACGACATTCTGATGATGGTCGCGGACAAGTCGCTGGCCAACGACATCATGGAGTACCACGACATAGACATCGACATTGATTCGACGGTGGTGTCGACGGAGGTGTCTCTGAACTCGGCGGCGCAGCAGAACGATGGCGACGACATGTCCGTGATACACTCCTTCACGGCGCAGGACATCACCGAGGGCCTGTCGAGCCCGCTCGAAGCCGATCAGATCCCCGACGAGTACATGCTCTTTGACATCGCGAGCAACGCACAGTACTCGGACAAGGAGGAGGACGCCGAGACGATGCAGTACGTGCTGGAGAGCCCGACGACCAGCGACGAGGAGGAGCTGATGCTGCAAGGGGATGCGGCCGAACACGATGCGGACGCTGAGGCGGACGCGGACGCGGAGGCCGACGCGCACTTGAACGCGATGCTGGTGCACGAAGAGCTGCAGGAGGCGGAGAGCGAAAGCGGGCTGGAGGGCGAGAGCGAGGAGGTCATGGAGACCAGCGAGGCGGCGGACACCGCCGAGGAGGAGTCCCCCGAGGAGGAGTCCTTCGAGCTGCTCGACAACAAGGAGCACATCTCCACCAAGGAGGACTTCGAAGAGCTGATTGACGAGCGGTGCAAGGAGGAGGTGCTCAAGTTGGACACGAAGCACATCAACGAGATACACAAGTACGCGGCGAATATGGTCTACGCCCCGATTAAGGCCGGCGGGAACATCATCAACGTGCGGCCGAATGTCGTGAGTATCAAGGGCACGCCGTCGAAAATGACGCTGATTGCGCCCTTGGTGGGCAGTCAGCTATCGGGCGCCGTCGCCCAGAAGAAGGACATCATCATAACGACGCAGGGGTACAAAGCGCCCGCGTCGATGGCCACCGTGCTG
>JAAAKC020039035.1:0-13120 GCA_010014765.2 Aenictocupidus jacobsonorum | reverse complement strand
GCTGCAGAACGAGGGCGAGAACGTCTCCAAGCTGGAGAAGGCCGACATCCTCGAGCTCACCGTGCGCCACCTGCACAAGCTGCGCCGCCAGCAGCGCCTCTCCGCCAACCCCGTCATCGACGCCGACCGCTTCCGCGCCGGCTACACGCACTGCGCCAACGAGGTGTCGCGCTGCCTGGCCGCCGTGCCCGGCGTCGACGTCGGCCTGGGCACCAAGCTGATGACGCACCTCGGCCACCGCCTCAACGAGATGGACAAGGTGTCGCCGCTGGTGATCCAGGTGGGGCAGACGCAGTGCACGCCGCCGGGCTCGCCCGCGCCCGACGCGTACGCCATGCCGCTCACGCCCGCCTCGTCCACCAGCTCGCGGCGCGCGCCCTCGCCGCCGCAGCCCATGGACTGCTCCGCCGCCGGCCTGCTCAAGGTGGCGCCCAGCGAGCCGCAGGGCGAGCCCGTCTGGCGGCCGTGGTGATCCGCCCGCCGCCCGACGAGCCCCCAGGCGGCCCCCGATCTCAAGCGCGCGATCTCTTCCGTTGTAATCTTGTAAGCTTTAACTAGGACGTAGCTAGGCTAGTAATGTGATAGCAGGCTCGGCGAAATTTGTTTGCGTTGGTGCACCTGTGATGTTTGTGAAGTGAAGGAAGCGGCCGCCGCTGCCGCTGCTGTGCGCCGAACGCGTGAATTGTATTGCAAGCGCGACTGTGATACAAGATGCATACGATAGTATTTTTAACGAGATGATGAATATATGGTTATCGAAAACGCAGCCCGCCTCGCATCATTCGACACCACCCTCGCCCACCCCCGCACGCCACCCTCGCCGCGCCCGCGAGCGCGCCCTAATGCATGCCAGCCGCCTCCTGCCGCCCGCCGCCGAATGTTCATGCATGAATACGCTCTGCATTCACGGCGGAGTAACCGATCATTGGCTTGCGCATGCGCCAGTGGACAGTCATCGCAACGCGTTGCAACGACAGTTTGAAATCACACAGTCAGAAGAAGTCAGTGCGTGCACACGCGACACACTCTAATCACTTAGTGCCCTGCTTGCTGGCGCCTGGCGCAAAGGCTCCGCCGCCGCCCAACACATGACTTGCTAATGAAATTTGCAGAGCGGAGGCCGCGCCCACGCGCGCGCTCATTAGGCAAATGAGGCCCCCACGGCGCCTGGCTTGTCCCGTCGGCTGCAGGCGCGCCGCACGCTGCACGCTGCATGGAGGAGGCGTCGAGGCAGCGCAGGCGGATGAGCACCTACTTCACGGAGCTATCTCGGCGAGCAGAGGCGCAGCTGTCTGGAGAAGTGAGTGAGCGGCGGCCTCTTCGTCCTCTTGCCGACGCTAACGCTGTCTGTCGCCCGCCAGGCTGTGGTGGCTCGTCACCATCCAGACGTACCACAAGTGGGACCGGTCGCCCGTCATCGTCAGCTTCGCCACCACGCAGACGCCCATTTGGCAGATCCCCTTTCCGGCGGTCACGATCTGCCCGGAGACGAAGAGCCGCCAGCGCGTGTTCCACTTCACCGCATCCTATTTGCGGCACTTCGACGCGCTCACGGCCGGCGTGTAAGGAGCGCGGCCATGATCACCATGCTGTCCTGATGTGCCGATGTCCTTGTCGCAGGCGCATGGAGCTCGAGCACATCTCGATGATCTGCAAGCCGCGCAAGCTGGTGGCGACCAACAAGCTGACCGCCAAGCAAGCGAACGAGAGCATCTTGAGCTTCTTCGACGAGGTGAGTGGCAGCGCGCACTGGACGCCGCTCAAACCGCATCGGTCGCGTTCATTGTCAGATAGTGCCCGGCATCGTCAATATGACCATCAAGTTCGTGTGGATGGGCGAGCGAGTCGACTACGACTCCGCCTTCACGCCGATCCTCACCGACGCGGGCATCTGCTACACCTTCAGCATGCTGGACTGCCGCGAACTGCTCCATCCCGCGGCGAAGACGTTCTTCGCGGCTGGTCGCTGGAGCGCGGTTACGGCAAGGACGCGCAGGACACCTTTCTCCGGCGCGCGCTCTTCGCGGGCGCGAAGAACGGCATAGACATCACGCTGGTGACGCACGACAAGGACGTCGATTACCTCTGCGGCGACGCTCTGCAGGGCTACAAGGTAAGGCGCGGCAATGCAGCGCATGCGCACCAGCCGACGCGCCCGCTTTCAGATTCTGCTGCATCATCCGGCCGAGGTTCCGCGCGTCAGTCAGCAGTACTCCTGGGCGCCGCTCAACCAGGCGGTGCTCGCGGCGATCAAGCCGGACATGATGACCACGTCGCGCGAGCTGCACGGCTACCCGCCCAGCAAGCGTCAGTGCTACTTCCCCAGCGAGCGCCGCTTGCGCTTCTTCGCCGTCTACACGCAGCAGAACTGCGAAATCGATCGTCTGGCCAACTACACGCTGCGGCGCTGCGGGTGCGTTGCGTTCCACATGCCCAGGGGGGCGGGCGCGCCGCCCTGCGGGCCCGGAAGCCTCGTCTGCATGAGGCAGGCGGAGGCCACGCTGCTGGGCGACGAGATCGACATCCGGCTGAGGGAGCTGCAGGAGGAGCAGCAGAACAGCAGCGAGACGACGCTCATCGGCCTGCACAATCAGGTGCTGGACGGCCTCAACGAGTGGGCCAGCAGAATCGCCGAGCGTGGCGGCGCCGCGAGCAAACGCCCCGCTGGCGCCGCGGCAATCCGGCGCCGATCAGGCGAATTGCAACTGCTTGTAGTCCTGCACGTCGTTGCGCTACGACGTCGAAACCTCGCAGTCCGACTGGGACAGGGTGCGGCACTACGCCGGGCTGAACGACCCCTACGGCTTCGTGGCAGCGAACGCCAGAAACGACACCCGGCTGGCACGCACCTGTCGCGCGTTGTTCTCTTCGTCAAAGGCATGCAGTACGAGCTGTACGGCCACGTCGACTTCCTGGCGAACTGCGGCAGCTTGCTCGAGCTGTTCACGGGCTTCTCCTTCATCTCCCCGGTGGAGGTCATCTACTTCCTGTCGCTGAGACTCGTCTGCAACATGACGAACAAAGCCAGGAAGCGCTTGAGTGGCGACTGATGGCATCATCGCCACCTCGCACGTTATCTCTCACGCCTCCCTCCTCACTGAATAAATACATAAACACGCAGTTCACCTCCGGCCGCCCTTCCAACATCCTTGCGCGCGCCGCGCGCACATGCAAACTGTTCTGGGCGCAAGAGAACCGGTGCATCAAAATCACAAAAACGCCCTCTTGTCGCTTCAACTCCCACTCGGCGTCACTCAAATAAAACGTCGCATCTTTATTTACAACAACGCTATCACTGCATCAACTTCGGCTACGTTCGTCACGGGTGCAAACAATTGGGGCGAATTGCGCGTTGCCAATCGCGCTTCAGGTGCGCACACAGTTATGCCACAAGGCTATGGTAAGTAGAGCTTGCGGGGTCCGCCGATTTGTTGGGCCCGCGACCCGCTCCATCGCAGGGAGAAGCCACAGATTAGGCCACATTTGCAATTGTCATTTTCTGTGGTTAGCACATTGTTGGATCGAATTTTGCGGCAACTCGCACAGCGCTCGCCAATTCAAACGCGAGAAACTACTACTCGCGTCCGCATCATCAATAAATATAATTGTGCACTCGCGCCAATAGCACGCACGCGTGCATGGCGCCCACAGATTGAAGTAAAAAATACTGCAACTACGTAGATTACAATATAGGTATATAAAAATATGTATATATCTACACAATTCACATGAATTCATAAATAATTAAATAAAGAATATTTTTACACAAGGCTCATTTTGTATTACCTAGCTAGTTATAATTATTGTTATTGTTATTACTATTACTTCGTCGCATCGCCAACAAGAACAATTTGTCAACGGATTAAACTTTGTTGCGTGGCGTCTCGTGTGTTTACGATTTGCAAAACTGCTTGACGCCTGTTTTTCTTTGATAACTTAGCGAAGGCACTTGTCCACCTGATGTCCTGATTAAGTACAGGCTGTATTGAATTTCACGCTCTCGCCGGACGCATAGTCATCGTCAATCACGCGAAACGGCCAATTCTGCTGCGCGCGTATTGATTAGCGCCATTCCCCCTCTGCGCCGCCGCGTGATGAAATAAATAATGCGAGACAAACGGCGCTTGCACTAATTCGTAGTTTTGTAAATATGTTCAATTAACTTAAGGCCTAAATCAGTCGATTGCTTTGACCTGCGCGCTTATCCTGCCCTCCCACAGCGGAAGCATATCCGCGTCGTTGCTGACTTCCTCCTGGATGACCTGGTTGTCCAGCTCCTCGCACTCCGTCTTGAAGAAGTAGCGGTAATTGCCCTTCTTCGGCAAATACTCCTTGAACTGCTTCAGCGTCACCTGCTTGCCGGGAATCTTGATGCGGTACGGGAATTGCTCGTCGCAGAACGAAAACACAACCGTCGTGTAGTGCTTGCAGGGCGTTCTGGGGAACCAAGAGAAGGCAGCCGCATTAACGACCAGCGCGACACGCAATTCGGAATTCGCGACCCACCTTTGCTTGGAGCGCATTCTGAGATCCTCCTCCTTCTCCTCCTTCAATCTCCTTATGGCTTCCTCCAGCTGAACTGTGGTGTTTGGCTGAGGCAGCGGCGGCATGCTGGGATCGGCGACGAACGGCTGCGCGGGGCACAGCGTGCTCGAAGCGCCACTCCTCTCCAGACTGTTGGATCTCGAGCCGTAGCCCTTGCGATGCCTGCCGAACGGGCAAAGCGCATTTCATTACCATCCATGCAAGCGCCTGCAAACACCCAGCCACGCGCGAACAACGGCAACGTGGCAACGTACCTGCTGGCATTGGAGGGCAACGTGGAACTCGCCGCACTCCGGTGCCGACCGTGCTTGGAGCCGGACATCTCGCTGTGCGTGTAGCTGCTCGTCCGGCTGCCGCGCTCCGACTCCTTCAGCCACGTCAGCACGCGATGATCGGACGGCGTGTCCGAGACGACCGAAACGCCGCTGTCGGTGAACTCCGTCGGCGCCTTCTTCGAGGAGGAGGAGCGCCGCGTGACGCAGCCTCGCCCGAACCGGTCCTCCGCGTACTCCGGCATGCTCTTCGACTTGACCATCTTGTGCTCCTCGCCGAAGTCGTGCACGTTCCCCGAGTCGCCGCTGAACGTCGAGAAGCCGTCCTTGTCCTTCCGGCGAGCGCGGACCGCCTGCCACTTGCGCGGCGAGCGCGGGCGCGGACTCACGACGCCGGGCGACAGCGCATGCGACGTGTTGTCGGAGAACACGATCGACACGTGGTCGTCCAGTATCTGCTGGCAGTTATCGTCCTCCAGCTCGCGGATGGCATTCGCCAGGTCGCGGCTCTGCAGCTCGTTGGCGGCGCGGCACTTGTCGCTGAGGGAGGTGAGCGAATCGCTCTCAGACAGCTTGCGCTCAAGCAGCTCGTGCTTGTCCTGGCTGCGCTTGAGGTTCTCCAGCTTCTGGATGAGTATGGCGGCGAACTGGTCGGGCTGCAGCGGCTTGCACTGCTGCTTGTCCATGCGCTGCGTGCGCGGAATCACTGCCTGATGCATGTGCGTCTCCTTGTTTATGGCTGCGCTCTCCCGGACGAGGCGCGCCTCGATCGACGCAGTCCTCCGGCGCGTGGAACGGTGCAGAGACCTGCCGTCGCTGGTCGACAGGCGGCAATTCGTCAATCAATTAATTAATCAATCAACCAACCAAGCGCGCACTACTGCGCTGCGAAGCGCTGCATGCAATGGCGGTGCGGCGGGGCGCGGGGCGAGCGGGGACAAGCCACAAAACGGGCATACGCAGTACTTACATCGAGCTGTCCGTCAGGGACATATTGTCGGATTCCGTGCGTGCATCCGAATGCGAACTGATCGACTGCTTCTCGCTATCTTGGCGCGACACCGGATTGTACGAGTTGTACAGGTGCAGCCCGGCGCCTCTATACATGCTAGCCACACGAAGGAAAGGAAAACGAAACGAAAATCAATAAACGAAATCGAAATCGAGTGCAATGCGCGCAACAGGGCAACAAAACGAACGAAAAGCCGCCGCGCGTGAGGGATGCAATTCTCGGCGGAATAACGACGACTTACTCGGCGGCGAAAGCCTCCGTCTGCGGCCGCACGTCCATGGCGCGGTTCTTCTGCGTCGCCAGCAGCATGTTGCGCGTGAGGCGCATCGGACCGTGCGCGACGCTCGGCGACTGGTAGCCGGTGAGCGCGCCCGGCGTGTGCAGCGAACCGAAGGACGCCGCATTATGAAATTCCTTGTCTTCGTGGATGATGGGCAACGGATCGCCGCCGCATGCCAGGGACGTAAGGTCCTTGTTGCTCACCGAGCTGCTGGAAGACGACGATTCGCTGCTGTACTCGCCGCTGCTGCCTGCAGGGTTCTGGACGGCCTGCAAAATCGCGGCGGCGTGAAAACGAAGGCCGCAAGAGCAGCGCTTGTCGAGGGCGCACCTGAATATACTGCATGTACAGTTCGCTCTTCAGGAAGGTCGGGTACGTCGTGTTGTTGATCAGATCCTCCACCTCCGCTTGCGCGTCGTCGAAGAGCGCGCTCGACTGGTAGAAGCGCGCCGACGACTTGACGCTGCGGCCGACCTCTCGCTTGATGTCTTCGGAGATTGGAAGCGACGATTTCAGGAAGAAGCGTCTGCAAGTGCCACACCATGGCGCTCAATCGAGTGGCGCACGACGCATTCACGGCAAGAAGAGCACGACTTACTTGTAGATCACCTTGACCAACTGCTGAATGCGATCGGGCTCGCTCTGCTTGCGCAATCCCTCGCAGGCGAACCAGAAGTCGAGCGTGTCCGCGGTGCCCTCGGCCTGTAGGAAGTGCTTGAACAACTCGACGCCATCGGGGTCCTCCAGCAGGCAGTGCAGCGAGACCGCCCAGCGTAGGCACACCGGTGGTGAACTATTTTCCAACGGCTGCCGCTGCGACGTCGAGGACGCCGACGACGCCGCCGGCACCGCCTTACTGCCGTCGGCAAACTCTGCAATGGGAACACTCCGCACAGTCAGCGCGGGCGCTGCATCGCTCGCCACTCGCTTACCATTTAAACTAGGTGCTCTGCGACGCGGCTTGTACGGATACGGATGCTCCATTGGTAACGTGGGCCAGTCGGAGACGCAGTGTGCGCGTTCCTCGCCAGGGACCGGTGGGCGCGGCGAGTTCCGGTCGAAGACGCCGTCGTGCACATGAGGGCTGCTGCTCGATTTGCGGTTCATAATGTCCTACAGTTTGTACAATTGGTCCTAAATCGACGCGGCGCTGGATTGGATTGCTGCGTGGCGGAGGAAGACGCTGGCTTACTCCTCATTGTGCTCAACGGAAGCCTGCAAGGAAGAGCGATCGCACTGAGTTCATCGCTCCACGCACCGTCCGCGACACAGGAACAACGTCCGCATTCGCGCCCATTTTGGCAAGAAATTGCTGCCATAGTCTAACCCATCCAATCCAAGCTGCATACGTGGCCACCACATGCATGAATGCTGGAATAGCATGCATTAGAGTCACATTCGCTTTGCTGCACCAATATGAAGTGTGCAGTGCTGGCCATTTGCCGAAGCAGAAAATCAATAAGGCCCAGCATGCTCAAAAGCATTCACTCGAGGGTGGACTGCAGGGTTGGGTGAGGGAATTGAGCCCTGACAGAGCCCCAGCCACAGCTAAACCGATCAATACTGCCAAATGAACAAAGGAGTCCCCCTCGCAGCCACTGCATGATGCATGAAAATGTGCAGAATCCAACAAACATGATCTATAACATCATAAGTTCATGCAAGGTATCATAATTGAAATATTAATAATAGAAGCATCCATGCACAGGGTATTCAATTACGTAGCACACAAGTTAGGTAAAAACACCACAAACAAAAGACTCAGGTAGAGAAATAAGGGTCATAATGTGCTAGTGTCTGAGAGGTATATGTAAGGAGAAATATGAAATTAATAAGCGCAACCCTCTTTTGAAGGAATCCATACCATTCTGGTGCTGCATTCACAGATGTTTTCACAACTAAACAGCTGCCAAACTGAGTTTAGCTCACAAAGCACTGCACAACACACTGTCCTACAGGTAAACTATGAAATACTAATTTCTTTACGATGTGTATTACTGGCAAAGAGCCTTTGTTATACGCATGCACACTGAATTGGATGCTGCAAGTACCACGAGCTGCTGTGACTGACTGCACAATGCAGAGTGAGGGCAACAGCTCACATCCACCACCCGTCTGCTGGCAGCAACCAGCACCCCATGACGAATATGAGTGACTAGGAGGAGAGCAATCGATGAGGCAGTTCTGCTGGGGTGAAAAGCAGGCGTTGGCTGCACTTATTTATATAGTATCTCGGAAGGGCGCGCATTACCCGTTGGTTTCTTGGCTGCGAGTGGGTCTCCGGGTGCTCCTGGGCGGCAGCAGCGGGGTGGCTCTAAAAATACGACAACCTCCTTTAGCAAGCGGGCACAAATTTCTCCTGGTGGACAGTGAGCAGTCAGGGAGGTGTGGTTTGAACGCACCGTGTGGGCGACGGCGGCCCGACGCCGGCGAGGAGGGCACAAAGAAGGCGACGCACGTTCCGCTTTCGAGGTTAGGCGGCTAGCTCGTGCGTGCCGCGCTCAGCACGCCAGCGGTCGAACGCCATTTGTTTTTGTTTAGGGCCCGAAAGGACTCAGCAGCGGGCGCAGGGCCAGTGCGGTCGTGCCGGGTTGTATGCCTATCACTGCGCGCGGCCATCGCAGGCGACATCTGGCGACCCACACACGGCCCCACTCACAACACGCACGCTCGACGCCGAGTCGAGTCGCCTCGTACCGAGCCCAAGTGCGAATTCAAATTTCCAACAGAACCAACGCACTTGAGCGGTCCTGCTTCACTATTAGTCTATCACAGCCAGATTGCCTGACTGCGATTACAATACCCGTCCGCCCCCCACCCCGCTCGCTCGACCGCTCGCACGCACTCGAATTTAGCGTGAAAGTGAAGTTTTGCGGCGCGCATGCAAGCCCGCCACTGCGTGCAACGCGAACGTCGATCTTCATGGAAAATGGTCGGTTTTCAGAAATTACAGGCCGAGGGAGAATAATTTCCTTCCCCTTTCGCCCTCCTCTCGCTCCCAGCGCGATTCGGAGCCATCAAATTGCTAAATTAAGTTGTCCCAACTTATAATTGCCGCATTGCCACGCAATGCTACGCTGCCGCCGTTAATAATTTCACGCGAAACAAAACCTCCGCACGGACGAAGCAGGCGCAAATAAATAAAAGCGCGGCGGTTCGGAGAAAACGAAGAGGCGCGCGTGCGCGCGCGCTGGACGCCGCTGAAAAGCGAGGGAAAAAATGCGAGAGCATAATAAGCACCTTGCGGTCGCTCTCAGACACCTTTAAATTATAGTTCACGGAGTAATATAACTCACAGCAACGCGCATGAAAGGGCCGCCGCCTCGTCGTGCGGATCAAGCATATTACGACATCAATCACTCGCATTTTTACCGCGGCGGACGGCCGCGGACGGCGCGGGGAAGAAAGGGACGACCGCAACGCCGAAATGGAAGCAGAACTATCAATTAACGCCTCGAGGTGCCGCCTGAAATTGATTTAATGGCAGTTGGCGAGCGCGCCGCGGAGTGTCGAACGCGCAAGGGTGGGAGGGTGACCGAACCTGGCGGGGAGCAGAGCGCCACCGACAGCGGAGCCGGGAAGCGGGAGCCGGCCAGGGCTGCCCACAGATGTCGCCAGGTGTGCCGCGCGCACGCCGCACAGGCGCCGAAGGTGCGCGCGCAGCTCAAGCCGCGAGAGACAGTGGAACACGCACTCATCCCTGCTCGCCGCTCTTTTTGTCGGCGCCGCTCGCGCTCGTCCGGCGCGCGGCGGCCGCTTTTGGTATTCAATGAATTCTTTCCGTTCCGGCGGCGCGCCGAGTGGCGGACGAGGACGGCGTGCGCGCGCCAGATGCGCGCGGGCGAGAGCTGGAAGGGGCGCAGGCGCACACGCACGCACAAAGCGAGCGGCCGCAGTTTAATAATCATAAACAACGTGCGAGTGCGCTCGGCGTGCGCGGCCGCGCGCGGCCCCCGAGAGGGCACGTGGAGGGAGGCTCCCTAGCTTCGTGCGATCCCACGAAACAGCCGACCTCTCCGCGCAGAGTTGTAAAACTTGTGAAAACTCGCGTACGTGGCGAGATTTACGCTTCGCCCGTGCGGCCGACTGGCGGCGCGCGCTGCGCGAGGAGGATGGCGAAGACGGTGTTATTTCTTTGAAGCCCAGCGGCGGTCGCTGGCGCTGGCGTGCCGCGGTTGCTGACCCTAGTCAGTCCATCAGCGCACGCACCTTCCGCGCGACTAGCGCTCCCAAAACGTCGCCCATTCGCGCGCCCGCCGCGAGCGGCGGGGGCGTTACAGGCGTGTGCGCAGCGGCCAATTCAATTAGGGGCGAGCGGGCATTTGGGGCATTTGTTTAGCCGATTACGTGACATTTGCGCGGAGCCGAGGTCGCGGCGGGCCGCCATGTTGACGTAGGTGTCGTCGTCAGCAAACAGAGCCCTGATTAACGCCAATCCGCGGCGGCGACGCTCCGGGCGAGGGCGCAAGACGACGGGCGGGCTTCGCGCTGCTCCATACCTGCCGCCGTGCGCCGCGCAGCGCCCGCGGCGCTTGCGGCATTGCCCTGTAGACGTGCGCGGCCGGCGTGTGTGCGCAGTGCGAGCGAGAGGAGGCGACGTAGCGCGCGCCGCGCTCGATGACCCGTGTTCGCGCGCGCGCGCAGCCGTCGGCTAAGTGTATAAAAGGCGGCGCGCTTTGATCGCCGCCGACACACGAGTCGCACGCGGGTCGCACACGACGCGCCGACCGGCCGACTGCCCACATCCGCATCCCGCCACGCCGCGCGCGCGCGCGCACGCACATCAAAGGAGCGCGCCGATGGAGCTGCGTCACTTGGGCAGGTGAGTAACGCGCCGAGCGCGCCCGCGCGCACTGTCCGCCTTTCGTGCTTTCAGATCCTGCCTGCTAGTCGCGCTGCTGCTGGCGGCGGCCGCGCACCAGCCCGCCGCCGCGGCGCTGCTCACGCTACCCATCGACGCCAAGGGCATGGCGCGCGCGGCCGAGGAGTGCTGCCGCTGCGCGAGCGACGGCCGGGCGGCCAAGCGCAACACCGAGCTGATCCACAACCTGGACCGCATACGCGGCATCATGCAGCTGGGCTAGCCGCAGCACCAGCAGCAGCACCGCTTCGCTGGTGGCTAGCCCCAGCCGGCTAGGCCCAGCGCGACCGCCGCCCGACCATGACATCCGAATTACAGCCACAATAAACGAGCTGAAGCAGGACTCCGCCTTGACTTTGACTTGCGCACCTGACATCGCGTTTGCAGACGGCGGCGAGGTTGATTTGCATGTCATTCGGCTGGCCGGGCACGCGACGCGATTGAAGCGCGGGGCCCAGGCACGGAAGCAATTACGCGGCGGTCGCCGATGCCAGGGCCAGGGGCAGCGATGGGGCAACGGGAGTTGCGCGCCGCCGCCGTCACAATTGCGCGCATTCGCGCGGCAATGCAAGCGCTGTTTGCATTGCTGCCGGGAGTCCATCACATTCGGCGGATCGTCACGCTCCCCGCTTCGGGCCGGCGACTAGGAATAGCAGCAGCCGCCGTCGCCGCCGTCGCCGCCGCCGCCGCCTCGGAGCAACGCGGAGAAAGGCATCGCGTCGCAGAGGAGTCGCCATGCATAATTTAAAGGCGAGCGGGGACGGCAGCGGCAGCGCGCGCTGGCGGGCGAGCAGCTGATCAACAATTCATGCGGCAAGCGCGCGGCGCGCCTGCATCCCGGACGCGCTCGAGTGGCACGCGCAGCCGGCGGGGCGGGAAGGCCGGGAGGAGCAAACACTCCCAACCGGCAGCCAGCAAATAACAGGTGCGCGCCAAAGCGCATCGCCCAGCCGAGGGACGCACGCGACACGAAACCGCACTCCCCGAATCAGCGCGGCAATGCAATTAAAGTTATCGACCCATGCGCTCGCCCCGATAAGCGTGCAATGAGAAATCGCGCCGCCCGTAATTGTCTGGTGCATGCATGACGATGTGCGAGCGAGCAAGCGGGCGGCGCTCAATTAGGCGCATGACGCCTGACGGCGGCGTCAAAGACCTGCGGAAGGAGCGCATTGATCGATGGGTCGGTTTCGTCTCGATGGGCCTCTCCCCATAACGGACCGGCGGCGCACCGGCGGCGCACCGGCGGCGTCGCTAGTTTTTCTGTCGAACCGCATTTGGCGCTGGCGCTGGAGGCCGCGGCCGGCGCGGCCGGCGCAGCTGAGGAAACCTGTTTCGCCGGCCGGCGCACGCACGGCCGGCGAAACATCAACCGCCAGCAGCGGAGCGGATCACGCGGCGGCCGACGAAACCGACCCGCCGCACGCGACGAGGACGGGAGGGCGCGCGAGGAGGACGGAGCGCGCGCCGGCGAAGAAGAAAAAAAACTTGATTATGCTGATGAACAAATGAACGCGATGAGGACGGCCGGCCGGCGACCGGCGATGGACGGATGGACGGGCGGACGGACGGACGGGCCGGCGGAGGAAGAAAGCGGCGGCGCGGCGGGCGCGGCGGACGCGGCGCATCGGCGTAATCGCACGTCTCATGGGTTATAAGCGCGCGGCGTCGGCGTCGAAACGCGGAAACGGCGCGCCGCAGCGGCCGCGGCGGCCCGGCGCGCAATCGCTAATTAGCGCCGATCGGCGCCGAAAACGCACCGAAATAGCACGGCGTCTCCCCCGGCGCGATTGTTCGCCGCGCGCTGCGCCGCCGCGCCGCCGCGTTCCCTTTGATCTCGCCCGCGCCGGCCGATTGAATGCGGCCGCGTGCGCGCATTTGCGCCGCCGCGACTGCGCGTAATTGACTGCGAGTGGCGCTCACCTCTGCTGCGTCTGATCCACGCCGGCGCTGCTGATTGGTATCCGATAGGCCGGCGCTGGCCGTGCTGCGGCCCACAGTGATCTCCACCGGCGCTCATTCTTCGCACATCTCACTCGCGGTGCACGCGCAACCCGCGGCCGGACTGATGTAACGCACGCTCGCCGAGCCGCCACCGCCGCCAGCGCGTCGAACCGACTGCCGCGCGCCCGTCGCCCGTCGCTCGTTGC
>JAAAKC020038812.1:0-34040 GCA_010014765.2 Aenictocupidus jacobsonorum | reverse complement strand
CGTCGAAATACGTCGATTTAGAGCGTTTCAGGTCGCTGCGGGCAATAGTATGGATTTTACGTGCGACTTGGTAACACACCATAGGAATGCATAGTGTGGTATACTGCCTTGCACTAAATCCTAAAGTATAAGTCGCAGCCCAGCTAGAAGGTGTTTTTCTAGCGTATTTCGTCGAAATACGTCGATTTTGAGTGTTTCAGCTCGCTGCGGGCAATAGTTTGGATTTTACGTGCGACTTGGTAACACGTACCATTCTTATATCCGATGCTGATATTAAGGCGCGCATGGTAAAGGCACATACTTCTTTGAGGGCACTGAAGAACATCTGGCAACCCAACATGGCGCATGACAAAAAGTCTCGGTAACAAGCTACAAATTGCCACAAGTTTTCTAACACCTATTAATAGCAAATATTTCGTATTTAATGCCTAAATAATATTAAGACAGAAATTCTTATCAAACCACTCTGTATCGTTTCTGACTGGCAGCCGCGAGAACAACTGGATTCATTTTAACACGTTTTTCAAAATGTATTGCAAAATGTATTGCATGACTGATGAAACTAAATTTGTACACCATTTTACCTTTCTAGGACTTTGTTTAAAATAATTCAATAGATTTTGGAACAAAGAATACGTGGTGCTTAGCGCAAGCAAATATTGTCTGTAGCTTGAAAAATCACTTATAAATTCTAAAGATACTAAGAGGACTTTATATCTTCTAGAGTATCCAAAACTGTTGAATTTCTTTTAGAATAGTTTAAAACTACGCGTGATTTGAAACAAATTAGAACGTAATGTATGCCATGTGTGTCGGCAGAATATGTTAAACCATCCACATTTCATTTTCTATTAAAAAGGTAAATATCGAAGGTATTCTGAATGTTTATTGCAATTATACGATGCTTTCTTCTTTTATTCAAGAACCCGAAGACATCGGTCTACTCGATGGCGTAGTTGAGCTTTTCGACGAGGTGGTCATAGCTTGCACGTTGTACGTACCGGTGGCGAATTGCGGAAGGCGAGTGCTTTTCTCGTTATCCGCTTACCGCACAAACTAAAACGAATCGCGCAAAACGAGCCACATTAAGTGCATGTGGACGCAATCAGTAGCTCCAAATGAACATTCACCTGCCAAAACCAAAGGACCTCTTTACTAGTCCTCGTGTAATGCCTGCAGATGTATGCCGCTCCCAGTCTTAAAGCTCGCGCTAGACAAAGTATTTCAGCCACTCCAACGGCAGCACTTCGTTGAACCCACCTACAAATGCCTTGGTATGCTGATCTACTCCGCGATTCATGAGCCACTCTAGAAGACATTACGAAAACTTACCACTTCTTCCACGCCAAAGAACAACTTGATCCACACCAGCGAGTTATAGAACTCTGAACCGGTGCTTCGAATATCCCTCTAACAGCTTCTTGTGCAGTTTGCGCTTGTAGAAGGGCATTTTGAAGCCGGAGTAAATGAATCGACCTTGATTTTTATGTGACTCGGAAGCGCATTGCTTTGACACAGGAACCAGGAGCCCGCTCAGAAAGCAGATGAGCTAGCCGCACTTGCTGCCTGCTTGTGGTAGTGTGGCCTTGCGGAAGTTGTGGCGGTCTATGACACGAAAGTGCAACGTCGTATGCTTCGTCACCAGCACAGTGAACTTCAGCGGGCTGTTGCCGTCGACGGTCAGCTCCGCGTAGGGGTCGCGATTTACCACTCCACCCTGAAAGTCAATGAAGTACATTCCAACCTTAAGGAGGTCTGAGTTGGAGCGATATTATTGATCTCAAATGATCCTCAATTATTAACACGTGATACATTTACATAAACATCAGCTGGAAAGCCCAAAAAATGTAAAGAGCACTACCCGCACACACACAACTTAAGTTGGTCCTTTTGAAACACTTTTTGACTGCTTGCGATGTACTTAATAAATATTTCGCTTCACTCATCAATCGTAATGGCTAACAAATGTATCACGCACTAAGTAAAACAGTTGTCTAAAATCGATCATGACCGTAACTTCGATGCATTTTAGTACGATACAAAAAGCCTGCTCGCTCGCTGATAATACGAAAAATATTAACGCAAAGTAATCCTTAGCATTGTTAGTGATACAATTCCAGCAGCATTTCTGCTTAAATATCATCCTTCAGAAACAAACGTGAAGAAGCAAACGTGATATTTTGTGCATATCCGCTTTGTGCAATATACGAGCCAGTATTAGCAAGCACTTTAAACGCTATTCCACCAAGATGTGGGTGATGCTTGGCCGCCATTCGGATTTGGGCGTTCAAAGCGTTAGTTACGGAGTAATTATGCCGTTTGTTTTTGGGTTTTATACATTTTTATACAACCATTACCGCTAGTAAAACCACCGTGAACTAATTTACCTATGTTACAAGTTAGAATCGAATTAAATTAAGAGACCTACTACCTATGTCATTGAGTTAATACAGCTCCTGATCACGCGACGCATCCTCCAAATGGGCTGCCATTATTTAGCCCAACTAGTATTATCGTTCGGAGCAATCATTGTATCTCTGTAAAATAATACCAAGCAATTTGAGTTGTAAATTGGTAATGTACTTTTTCTGTGTTATCACAGTGTTTGTTAGTGTTGTGAATTTTCCTGGTGTATTGTGTTGCTATTCGCGTTGCATTAACACATTGCTGCGTAATACATAATGGTTAGGGTGTTTTGAGATGTAGACGTAATGCAAATAATTCTACGGTTAACAATCTACGGATTGCCAATGTTTTACACGTTTATACGTTTTACGCGTTATGAAAGCAATTTCGGACAGGAGATTTATTTCCATTCATTGCAGAAAATAATTGCTCGCCCTAACATCCTAACATCCCAGTACATCCAAACATTTAAATAATTTCATATGCGAATTTTCGAGTATTTTCAAACCTTGCTAGTAAAAATTTGTAATATTCACACACACCCACTTCAATGAATTTTGTGTTAAAAATGGAGTCGCACTAAATCTCATTCATTCCCATTTGCATTTGCTGGGTACTGAGTCTTTGTCTTCCAAACAATTAAATTCTTTAAACTTTGTTTAAACCTCTCAGATTTGAAATGATTTCTACGTGTTTTTGATACGATGCAGTATCAATTAAATTAGATCTGTTCTTGTTGCACGTTGGGAAGTGCTTTAAACCTTCATTTTTTCAGTTGCCTTTCCCAATGTAATAATTTCCACTTGACTGCTTTAATTATGTAAAACATCTTCGTAATGATCTAATCCTTACTTTGTAATAATAATTTTAAATCGGACAAGTATTTGGCAGTAAAAATTATAAAAAATAAAACTTTCAACAATTTTTGATCGGAGGACAATCTTGTTTCATTTCTATTTTATTTACATTTCTATTTTATTTTTACTTTGCGTCCGATCTCGGGCCCTGTCTTAGGGCATGAACTTGTGGCAATTTATATTATTTGGTTACTCGAACACTAAAATTCGGCGCGGAGACCACAATTGCCTTTGTTGGTTTTATTGTGCTTGGTATTTCTGACTAAAATGTTTAAAATTCGCCGACCACGTAAAGTAATTTTCAGAAAATATGAATCTATTTCTTGTGTATGTTATTTAATATACTTAGTGTGTTTGCACAGTTCAACAAGTTTGTTTGCGGAAAGCTGCAAGCTTGGTACAACATCATAAAAACATTAGCTGTGGATGATAATGACAAGACAAAATGGGGAGACATATTAAATCAGTCAATGAGAAAATTGCTAACCTGCTGGAGGCTCTGGAGGAAATGTACAAAAGACTGGGAATAAAGTTGCCACAATATGCCTGTATAATGATGAGTACCACAGTGAGGAGGTTACCAGGTATGTTTTACGCCAGCCCTATTATATTTTCACTTAAAAATGTGTGTACTTATAGCTCACAGAATCCGGGAAGAAATTAAGAAAATAATGGTTATTGTTGATGAATTCAAAGCACATTGAGATGAAATTAGCAAATCATTAGGAAGGAGTACTTTCCATATTTGGGAACGTCCCATTTCTCATAATGACTACAAATGTAGTTTGTAACAATTTCAGACATTGACAATTGGAAAGACCGTCGTGGAGACGTAAGAAAGTGTGGAAAGGTTTTGCCTTGCATTATATTTTGTAACATACTGTACTTGTCATTCCTCATCACAAAATATTGCATTTTGCGTACTTTTATTGTGTTCAGTACTTCAACGTGTTTGTTCATCATCGTGAGTACTTCAGCGTTTGTTTTTCTTGCCATCCATGATATTTTTAACATTCTGCGATAAGTCCACATTTCAAACGCTTCCAGTCTCTTACATGTGGCAGTTGTTAATGTCCATGCTTCCAGTCCATAATATAGAATGGCAAAGACATAGCAGCGAAGCATTCTTAAACGAAGTGTAAGACTTAGGTCGCGTGTTGTAAGCACCTTCCTCATTTTCATGAATGCCGTTCTTGTTTATTCAATTCTGCAACGCATCTCTTGGTAAGTTTCCCTCGATTCGCTTAGCTGACATCCTAAGTATTTGAAATGATTTACTCTATCAACGACATTGTTTTGTATTGTCAATGTATCATTAATATTCTGTGGGTTTTGCTGAATACTAGCTATTTTGTTTTCTTTACATTTTTAAGCCCATAAACACGCTATGTGAATAGACTGCATCTAGCAGAATTTGTAGGTCAGTGAAATTTGTGGCTAGTAGTGCGGTATCGTCCGCATATCGTATATTATTGACAGCTATTCCATTCAGTATTATTCCAGCATCGATTTCATGGACAGCATCACCAATAATGCTCTCAGCGTATAAATTAAATAACAAAGGTGTGAGCACGCAACCCTGTCGGATGCCTCTTAGTATCAGTATATTGTCTGTAGATACATTTTCAATCCTGACTGAAGCTGCTTGATTCCAATAGAGATTGACAATAATTCTGATATCTCTTTGGTCCAGCCCTATTCTTTTAAGGATTTGAATTAATTTGTCGTGCTGTACCATATCGAATGCTTTCTCGTAGTCTATGAAGTAAGCGTACACATCAACATTCATGTCGCGACATCGTTGTGTTAGCACTTGTATACAGAATAGTGCTTCTCGCGTTCCGAAACCGTTTCTGAAACCAAATTGAGTGTTGCCCATATTTTCTTCACATTTGGTGTAGATTCTCGCAAGTATAATTTTCAGAAATACTGTAAGTAAGTGACTCATCAAGCTAATAAGTCTATGATCGCTGCATGTTTTGGAGTTATGGGTTTTTGGTAGTGTTACAAAAATCGATTTTAGCCAATCCGTTGGTATGTTGCCAGTGTTGTAAATAGATTGAATATAGCAGAGATTGATTTGTCCTCTGTTAATAACATAAGCATCTCTGCTGGGATTTCGTCTGGTCCAGTATCTTTACCGTTTTTAGCAATTTTAATGGCATATTCGACCTCACTTAATGTGATACTAAATCCAGCCTCAATTGTTGGTCTGTCGTCATAAAACAAATTTTGTACATATACTGTCCATTCTATAAATTTTTCTTCCATACTTAGCATTCTTCCTGTTCGATCTGTAAGGAAACTGGCGTATTTGCTTTTATATAAGCCTGCAGTTTGCTTTACCTTTTTTGGACGTTAAAAGTAAAAGTCATGTTTTACCTCCAGTTGATCTATTTCACGACACTAATTTGCCAGCCATTGTTCCTTAGGTTTCCGAATCAGGCGTCGTATAAGTTTATGTTCATGCATGTATCTTTGTGTATTTACGTTTTTATAGTGTCAGCGGAGGTCCATATGCGACAATATTTCGTCAGTTATCTAGGGTTTTAGCTTTGTTTTTTAGGTATATGTTAATTTTTCCTGTGTAGTTGTGTTAATGGTCTCCTTGATATGTTGCCATTTTATTTCAACATTCGCAGTCTCTGAAATCTGTGTGTTGTTAAATCTTGCATGCAGGTCAGTTTGTACAGCTTTTCTAATTTTGTCGTCCTGTAACTTTCTTATGTCAACACGAGGTATGGGTTGTCTCTTTTTGCAATTTCACCAATTTTAATTTTAGTTTGGGGTTTACATTTCACCATTGCTACCAGGAGGGAGCATACCAGAACATTTTTTATTATGTTGCGAAAGCGTTTATTCATCGTAATGTAATCAATTTTGTTGCGTATATTTCTGTCAACATTGGATGTCCATGTGTATAGACGTCTTGGATGTAATTTTAAAAAGGTATTCATGACAACCATATCTTGTTCTTGGCAGAATTGCATGAAACGGTCACCCCGTTCATTTGGAGTGACTACACCACATTGTTTACAATAATTTCTGGCTTTTTCAATATCATCGTAAAAGTATTCAACATGGTAGTCTGATGCGTTTCTCGTGGGAGCATAGGTCTGTATAATATTTAGTGTGAACGGTTTCGTATTTATCTTTAACAAAGCAACGCAGTCTGATAGGGATAGCCACATCGTTATACAATTTCTCACTGTTTTGTTAACTATGAATCTTACGCCATTTCTATTTCGATTGTCATCACCTCCCGAATAATATATGCCATATCCATCAACACAAAATTGTCCAGAATTCGGCCACCTCATCTCGCTGATGCCTAGAATCGCTATACTTAGTCTTCTCATTTCTCTAACGGTATTGTGTGCTTTTCTTACTGGGTACATACTTCTTACATTCCACGTTCCAATTTTCTTTAAAGTCGAGCCGGAGATTCTTAGCACCCCTGGCACATTTAAGTGCCGCCGGTACTCGGGGCCATTCTTTATTTTCTCGACCATTTTGTAGAAATTTGGATGCCTTATTCTAATCATCCTGGGAAAATTTAATGAGGTAGTTTTCCATTGCCTTCCTCATCTCAGTGTCTTGACCAATGTAGTTGTCATTCAACGGTTGCTCAAGAGTTTCAGATGGTACCCCGACGGTCCTACTTTGTAGGTCACAGCACTACTGTATTACTGTAGCTGATGACCTACAATAGGGGTGTGCTTATTTAGTGGCGGCACTTCTCGCCACGTCACAACATTAGTCAACAGATTTTTGGGACATTTCTTGGGGAAGTTGAACCCAACAACTTCCCATTCCATCCTCTTATTGTTGTCGCTGCTTGGTCGGGAGCTGTTTATTCAATATATTCGCAGCTAACCTTCATATCTGAAGGCCGTTCACTATCCTGTGACCCCGGTAGTAGCCTGCAACTCCGGCCCTACCCTGAAAGGCGAAACTCTTCAAATCGCGGCCGGCGCGCTCAGCCACCCACCCTTTCGCAGTGGCCGCTGTGCCAGTGATTCTGATCTTATCCTCTTTCCGCTCAAGCGGCGACACCACAACATCCATTGGGGGTCTCAGGTCGAGCAACACCTGCTTTGATTTCATATACCGCTTGCACAGGTTGTACCGGCATCACCGTTGAACGTACACGCGTGACTGACGTGGTTCTCAACATGTGGCAACGTTGCATTCCTTCAAATCCTTAAACATAACTTTGGGGTCATTCTAGACTCCTGAACAAGGGCCACCGCAGTCGTCCATGATCCGGTGAGACATTTCCCTACGTCCTGCGACAAAGTGTTTGTAATGACGAGGATCATCTTGTCGTCGACAATATTATCCTAGATTGAAGCAAGAGATACAAGAGAGCATGTTAATAGCAGCCCTAAGAAGGTACAGAAGACGAACGTACAATTTTCTGGTAGCCTCTAACTGGGCCATAGCCTAGCCGAGGCCGCCCTTCAGGTCTCGTTCTTTCCTACAATTGCGTTCTTTCGCACGGTGAGCGTGGCTAGGAAGAAAGATTTTTCATTTGTAATAAACTTTAGAAATATAGGAGTGAGTCCCATACAGGAGGCGAAGCGGGCAACCTATGTCTGTGATGCGACGGTGGCGGCGTGAGATCATGATGCTATCTTCATCAGATGAAGACTGCGCTGTTGCGAAAACAAAAGCCTGCTGAGATCAACAAAAGGCCCGAATTAGTAGCCCAAAATATGCAATCCGCGAAAAGCCGCATTTTGTCAAAGTGAACACATTATAGCGTAAACATTACATTATAGCTTGAGCGACGCAAACGAATTTTGCATAAACGTGCCAAACATAAACTGGGCAAAGCGGAAAGGTGCAAGCGGGCAAATCTAAAAATACTATGTCCCCACCCTCCGCCATGCACCACCCAACCAACCACCACCTACCAAAACCTGGGAGACCTGCGCAAAGAAAATATCTTTGTTTACTCCGGCGACTTGGCAATGTCGGGAGTGGCCGAGTTGGCAATGTCGTTGCCAAATTTGTTACGCTCCCAAAACAACCCCTCCCGACCACGCATTTATTTCCTCCGCAATAAGGTAATAATAATCAGCGGGATGATGGGCGAACGGCTAAATTGGAGAGCACAACAAGGCTGGTGCAAAAACAAGTGCCGAGCCAATAGAACATCAAAACGTCAATTTTGCGCACACCGAGGGAGAGAGAGAGAGAACGAGCAAAAAAAGAGAGAAAAAAGAACGAGCAAAAGAGATTGAAAAAACAAAAATGAAGAGAGACATATAACTAATATATGTTGTTGCGAACCTGAATGATATCTCTTCTCGCTAGTGGCACGGAGCTGTACGCGGCGCCTAATGTGCTGCTTGCCGGCGTCACGATCGTTGCCGCCACCTCCTCAGGCGCCGTATTTTCTATTTCCACCGATGCCGATCCCCGCACTGCCTCGTTGGCTTGCCGCCAAGAAATAAATGCGTTTACCCGCGTTTTGCATGCGAAACGAATTGAAGTCTCGTAGGTGGCACCAGTGCAGCACAAATTCAGCGCTCCAGTTGCAAAGGGGGCGCAGTGGAGGTAGAAAGCGTACCTCCACCATCACAAAGTGTCAGTTCGGCGCTCGTGCAACAACATGCAACTAATGATAAGCGTTTCAACATAACAACGAATAAATCAACTTCGCGATAGCGGAGAACGACGACGGGTGTACGATGACACGTAAGTACAGTGCACAAAGAACATCGACATTCGTCGCTCGACATTTCCATGATGTTGAGCGGTTTAATGCACCTGTGACACGCATGATAGGACCGATTGGCTCAAAGCGCACGCCGCGCAGGATGGGATGATGATGCCCTCTCCCTTACGCGCATAATTTCGGCTATGTTTCGTAAATATCGAAGAGGTAGCATCATTTCCAGCAAAACGAAGCGACGCCGCCCTACGATTGCCGAATGATATACTGAAAATGACCGGCCTTGTATTCGATATTATCTCGCAATTCCGAAATGCGAGACAAGATGTCTTACGAGGGTTTCAAAAGCATGAGAGCAGCGGAGGCGAATCCACGCGCACCACGGCAACACACTATTCACACGGATTATTGTTTACTGCGAACATTCTCGCCAATGCGTTTAAAATTTTGCCAATGTTTGCGGAACCAGCGTTGCATGATGTGGTGTGGTGTCCAGAGGAGGCAAACGCGAGTAATTATGCATAATCGATACCGTCTGCCCAATGTCGATAAGACTGCGGAGTTCTATTAAAGCTATCAGTCAGTCCAGCACCAGAGGGGCACACACGCGTAGCGATTCGTCTTTTATTGCTTTGCCTCCACTTTATCCGCCCGCTACACTCTCGGCGCACGGCCTGCGTATGTCCGCTATTTATATTTTAAAGCGCAATGTGGCATTTTATTATGATGCGTAATAATTTGTAACGAAATTATGCGGCCGCTGCTACAACATAGCACGCAAAAAAGCGCACGTGAAAATAAAATTGGTGCATTTTTGTGCGCCTTCACCGAGTACCCGTCACAGGCGAGCGCCAGATTGCTCCTGTGGTTGTGCCAGCGAAACTCGGCGCGGCAAGCAACGTCCACGCAGGCCCACCAGCCCGAGAAGTTGGTTGGGGTGGTGAGAGGAGAGAGGAGAGTTGTAAGCGCGAACGAACGTGCCACCGCGAGTGGGTAAACACCACAGCAGCCGCGCGACGGTCTGCTTTCAGCGTTCCATCCAAGCCTCACACAGGCCAACGCCACCGAGCGTACAGCGGCGGCCCTTTGTTTGCTTAGAATTCATTAACATTTCAGAGGAAAACGGGCTGCGGCCTCCGGAATCATGTGTGACTAACAATAATATGTCAACTTATCTGCGCGGCCGCAAAAAGCTGGCGCAATTATTTTATAACTGTCAATCCCCACGCCCCGCGCGCCGTGTGCGTGCACCGTCCGCATCAACATATTGGCCGCTGCCTTTTAATTTTATGCATGCACGGTGCGCGTACGTGAAAGAGGAAAGGGTAGCAGTCGAGTTGATTGCTTTCGCCATTAACAAGCGTACTTGCGACTGCGAGCTACTCCGACGTTTGAAGATTGTAGATGCGGCAAATTTGTTAAAATGTAGCACTATATCTTTTCTAGATAGGTGTGTGGGTGTTGCAATAACTTTTTTTTTTTAATTACATTTTCTATTGTTACCGTCGATGTAGCAGCAGACCTAAGACAGCTAGCCGTATTAATCATCAAATAAAAAAGCGCGCATTTCGTAATCGCTCCGGTGCAAAATGCACGAAAAATATGCGACAAATTTATGTATTTTGAAAAGGTGGGTATTCGACGCTGGACAAGTGGGGATGGACCAAATTGGCGTGGGACGAGGATATATGCACGGCACTGCAATGACGTGGCATCGGCAGTCTGTCAACGCTCGATTCCGGTTCCGCATCACCTTCAAAACTGCGATTGAAGCAGTGGACTGTGTGAGTTTGTATATGTTTTTAATCTGCAGCGCGTTCCCACAGCCCCCTCAGGTAATTAGGGAGTGTATGCCACTGCGCTGTTATGCTGGTAATAATATTGGAGTTTAATGAATTGAACTAAGAATAAAAAGAGTGTGAAAAAAATTTTAAACTCTTTTTATTCAGCTTATGAAACGCGCGCGCGATCGTTATTTGATCCGGCGACATGCACGTCGCGCTTCTCGCGAGACAGCTGAGACGGCTCCATCCTTCCCTCCAATTACAAGAGCTAGTACATGGTGCGGCGCTTGCGGACTTCGATTTAAAAAACACACACATTCCTGAATCTTAGAAGAACCGTGGGTGGACATTGACGGCTCGCTTGCTGGGCGTTCCCTCCACGAGCCGCACTCAGCAACGCGCGCGAGAACAACTAGTGGGCGTCGGCAACGTGGACGAGAGATAGTAAAAAACCAGGTATCCGATCCAGAGGCCAATATTTTCTATTATTAATTAAAACCTGGGACTTTTGCAAACAATAATTTCCCCACATGCACACGCTATCTCATGACAATGGTACCACTCGTCATGCACGAGACGAGGCGCCGTCGCCGCCGCCGACGACGAAAACATGCCAAATGGTTCGGTTCGCTCGTGGAAGAAATAAATTTCGGCAGGCGTATGTGCGAGCACTCTCGAATTGTTACGAACGCGACGTACGCTGTGGCTGGCTTGGCAGCGACGCAGGTTGTTTCGATATCAGCTGTTTTAAAAGCCATTTCAGCAGCGGTGGACGCGCGCGCCCGGCCGAAGGGGAAATCTGACGCGGACGTAAATCTAATGCATCAGAAAAGGATACGATATATTATTGCAATTAAAACATTCTTCTGCGTGCGAAGTTCATTCAGCGCGCGCTAGAGCCAGCCGCACAATATTTACGTAATTTACCTGTGCCTGCGAGGTCCAGACCGACCCTGTTCTGAAGGAGCACGCACGCGAGCTGGATGGTTAAGAGAAATGCGAGTTTAAATTGCCTCATATATGTATTATAGAACAAAACATATATTTTGATAAAAACATGAGATGTTCCCATCAACCTATATTTAAAACACTTATTATTAGTTACGTGTGCGTAAGTAATAATAGGGGCAGCGCAATAAGAATTACAGGAATAAGAATAGAAAACGTATGCACGTGCAAACAGGAGGTGGTTGCTAATTGTTTCCGAGTGCGGCGCATCGTAACTACTGTTATTTCTACAGCCCTCCATCATGCATACTGTGCCGCGCCATGTTTACTCTAAATGAAGCGCTTATAATTAATACGCATTTCGCGATCGCGTTCTTTGCTTGGCCGCCGGCTCAGCCGCCATTGTTTATTGCGGATGCGAGACTCGCTTTATACGCGTACTGGCGCAAAAAACATACATTAATTATTGCGCGGTTTGATGCGAAGTTTTCCGCGCACGCTGCGGTTTGTGGCGTCGACGGTCGCGCGCAGAAGATCGTAGAAATGGGGAACTCGAGTCGAAATGAAGAAATATATTGAGCAAAACGTGCCTGCATTCGGCGACCGGCCGCAAACGGTGGCAGCAAGCGAAAGAAAGGTCACGGATAGGCGTAATTATAACGCGCCAGTTAGCACTATCAAGAAACACATTCGGTTGCTGCTCACTCTCTTTACTTCACAAAATCGCGGCGCGCGCCCCGGTGGGCATGCGAAAGGTATCGCACGTTCGAGACACGTGCGCCCGGCTCCTATGTGCGACGCATCGTTCGCCTGGCACGCCGTCCAGTTCCAAGGGTACCAAGCGAATATTTCCCAAGTTTGGCGCCTTTTTTCCCAACTAAGCCGACGCGAATGACACAAACCTAACGCAAGACGTCATCGTCTCAAACGGCAGCGTAAGACAGGAGAGAGAAACTGCATTCCAAAAGACTCCAAGCTTGAATTTAGCACCAGCAACGAGGAGAGAAGCGAGCCTTACCTTGCATGGATTACGTGATAAGTGACTAGTGAATATCCGCGAACGCTACAGACAGCTCCATCCTTCCCTCCAATCCAGTGCGCAGCGTATCAGCGTTCTATTATTAATTAAAACTCGTAACATATGCAAGAGGTGGTGGGCTAACCTCCGGCGCGACGGGATGCACGCGGTGCAAGCGCTCGGGTTTTTCGCGAATTAGCTAGTGAAACCCAGCGCTATTTTCGTTAAAATGCAGGTACCCATGCATCTTTCAGCGACGCATCCGTGAGCGGCAGTGCCCATGCTCAAGTGCCCGCGATATGGAAGTTACAAGCGATTAGTGCTCTCAATTTCGCGTGCTCCTGATCTAACCTCTCCATCGTCCGTGATATCCTACGTGAACCGCGCCAACGCGCCTAAGTGCGCAATGGATGCAGCCCATATCCAACATGCGATGGATAGAAGGCCGGACAAGATGCCCCTACTTGACGGCGCTGGTTGAAGTCGCTCCTACTGTTCAGCAGGCCCTGCCGCCAGTATCGGTGCTGTCGTTATCGTCCTTGATCACTGCATTGTGCATCGTGGTCGACGATCAGCATTAGAGAGCCCTTACTTCATCGTTTGGGCCAAAGTGGAAAGGAGACCACTATAAGAAAATACCCCAATCCAAGATGAAACAAGATAGGCCAATGGATGCATGGCTGAAGGGAAGTTCAGTCTTACTATGCGGTCTCCAGGCACCGGGCGACACCGTGGTTTTAATTAGCCATCCTGAAATAATGCAGGGCTCTGTTTTAGGATTAAATATCTTCCCTTC
Source organism: Aenictocupidus jacobsonorum (assembly GCA_010014765.2). Classification (NCBI taxonomy): domain Eukaryota; kingdom Metazoa; phylum Arthropoda; class Insecta; order Coleoptera; family Staphylinidae; genus Aenictocupidus; species Aenictocupidus jacobsonorum. The sequence continues at coordinate 20,548 of JAAAKC020038812.1, read as the reverse complement.
CTAGCCTGTGGGATTCACATGGAAAGTCTCAGCCCTTTGTAGACCCCGCATGGTAATGTGACGCCTGCCCAGAAACCAACAAAAGCAAACACTGTTTGCCTTCTTCATGGGACCAACATGGGAAAACCCAAGGACAACCATAAAATAAAAACCAAGTAGAGGCGTATCGTGTAGAAAGTGGAGCGGGCCACCGCGCCCATCTGTACGAATACACAACCCTAGAACAATTCGACGAACCTCGCTTGGAAGGGAGCCAACACCCACCGCACCGTCGGTAGTTGGGTGACCCCTGGTCTCTGAGGAACGTCGCACCAAGATGTGGCGACTTTCAGGAAAAAAGCACATATCTGTGCCATTGATATGAGTCCTGGCACAATAGATCGAAGATCGCAGTGCACGAGTGTCGGACTCAATCACAAAAAAAAAACATATACAAACAATAATTTCCCCATATACACACGCTACCTTATCCCCATGCTGCCACTCACTATGCATGAGACACGAGGGAGAATATGGCGGAGTAACTCTCGTGAATTGCAATAAAACAAAAAAACAAGTACGGCGACGGCGACGGCGGAAAACCCGTCTGAGCGCGCTCCACACCACCCAAAAACAATGCCGAAGGCAACCGTCGGTGAGAAGTGCACAAAATGCGCGGAATGTGCACGCACAGTTGCAGCAGCGGCAGCGACACGCGTGCGTTGCCGAAACCAAGGACCGAAGTGAGAGCGAGGTGGAGGAAAAACAAAGGAAGGAAAGAAAAAGCGCGCACGGGCAGGGTCGCTGTTGGGCTTCCGCAAAATGCACAGCCGCTCGAGGGCGCGGAAACTAACCTCAAGTCGTCGTCAGTGGCGGCGGCGGCACTCCGAGCTGATGCATCCAGGGCGCGCTCAGCGGACTCGCCCCACACCACACATCACACGCGTACACTCACCTCACGACACACAGAAACACACAACCGATGGAGGCCAGGTGGAAATCCGCGTACAAATTCCGCTTATCTCCGCTTCCGAGCACAGTGCGGGCACAGACGGCAGCGACGGAGGTAACATGCGTGCACACACGCGACTCCAGCGCAACTGAGGCGGTGCCGGGTACGCAGCACATCGCCAGCACGCCGGACGAGCGAGCGCACGACGGCCTGGTCACCCGAACCGAACTATAACGGAGGGAGCGTAGAACAGCAGGAAAACACATAACAATAATTTTATTATTTCATTTTACATTAATCTTTGGTTTACCCGATGCGATACCGAGATACCGTCCATCTATGTGCATGTGTGTAAGTTTATATTTTTCCGAACCAGACACACCGATCCGCAACATGCCACGCCGACGTTTGATAACCTTGAAATTATTGTTTACATAACTCACGAGTGCGACACGTTCCTTATTGGCGCGCAATTCAAGCTTGGAAGCTTGGTTGCTCCTCGAGTTTGTGCGTGTGTGGACGAGACGAAAGTCGCAATGGCCATAAATCCACAAATGTAGAAATGTAAAACTTAAAATGCGTGCTGCAAGCAGAGCGAAAGAAAAGTCTCTTACATACAAAACATCTCTATTCGTTGAACACACATTTCCGACTTTCCGCGACGCGCGCATTCATGTATCATATGCGCGTATGCGCAACATATTCCACATATATTGTGTAATGTTAAGAACTTCAGATTAGGGAAGTCATATGTTCTTTAAATTCTTCAGTAGAAGTGTGTGGACTGAAAATTAATGTCAAGGTATAGCAACTTTGTGGAGAAATATAGTAAGTCAACTCGATAAGGGAGTTCTTTTGTGATATCTACAAAACAGCCAAGGATGCAAAGGTGAAGCAATTACATGATGATTGCCAGCAAGGTGATGTAATGCCGCTATTTACATTAACCACTTCGCAGTCATTGCTTTCGATCGCTTCTTGATGATGACGATGATGCAATACGGCACTGCTCCCTGCCGAGCCGCTGACCGAATGACAAGCCTCTTGCAAACGGACGTCGTCCGCACCGAGGAGCAGGCCGAGAACAGCGTGGTAGTCAACAAGTTCAGGCAGATGGATGGCTTTCACATCTATCAACAGGCGCACCTCACTCCGCCGTGCACCCCTCCAGCGGAGTCGATAGCCGAGGAGCACAATGGCACTGCCATGGACGGTGACCTCAAGCGCCGTTGCGTTGTGCGCTTCGAATCAATGAAGGGGCAGCAACACTCAGCAGCCAAAGCATTATCTGTACTCGAATGTATACACGCTCGCCATGAGATTTGAAACGAAGCTTCATTGATGTGTTGTCTCAGTGGCGGTGGAGGCAGGGCGTTAAATCTTGGAGAACCAATAGCTTGCTGGGTGAGGGTAAATGGGTAAATGAGCGAAACTTTATACTGCATTAATTGTACGATAATAATAGTTAATAATAATAATTACGACAATAATACAGATTCTCATGCAGAAGCTTGAATGATTTCAGTCAGTGCAGACTTCATTTCAATTATTTTCGCTCAGCGCAGAGCGCTCGAGCCGGACTGGTGCGAAATCGCGCACCTCTGCGCCTGTTATTCAAGGTCGCTCTGCTACATCTCGCAAAAATGGTAATAACATTAGGAAAATCCGCGATTCTACAGGTACGTGCGTCGTGCAGAAGCTGAACGGTGACGAGGATACAATCAGGATCACTGGTACACCAGCCAACTGAAAGACGGAACACAATGTCAATTTTAAGCTATTATTTTAGATCACACTGATAAAAAATGGTTTGAATAAATTTAATATTATTATATTATTGTTATTATTTATAAACTATCCGGGCTGTTGAGCCCCGGCGACCGTCTATTGCTACCTGCCGAGTTGCCCCGTGTGCGGCGTGGGGCTGCCCTCCAGCACCTTGCCTCCAGCGCCGACGTCGGCCAGCCCAGCCAGCTGATCATCGCCTGCCAACGTTGTGATTGCTGATATGGCGATATACAAGCATTTGCAGACACAACGCCGTATGCGAGCGGGCGAGGGGGGTAAATATTGCATAAACGTGACAATCCGCGCCACAATGACCCGCGCACCATCTTATTTCCACCGGCCACACCTTTAATATACAGCGACTGCGCGCAAGCGCGCTTTTGTTTTTATTTACAACAATTCATAACACATAAGTGCGGGCGTAGAAGGGCACCGATTTTACTTTCGGCAAGGCGCCCACGCATTCCCCGAACTAATGCACGCGCCGCATCCGCGCTCTGGCGCCGTTAAAGCAAAGCGACAAACGTAATTCTAACGCATTTTAAAATACTCCTTACCCCACTTCCGTGGTCTTACTCAGCATGTTGTTGGGCAAGTAGCAAGTGGCAGCGAAGAAAACCGTGTAAGTAAAACTGAACACTGCTTCGGACCCTTCAGTCTATTGATTGCAGGCAATTCGTTATGCGAATGATACAGCCAAGCAATTGTACCTGCTCAAACAATGCGAGAGTGCTGCTAATTTCACTGACTTATTAGACACGTAAGAAATGACGGGCATATTTATTGTATTTTCTTGTGGATTGTTCATTGCATTTATGTGTGTGTTTTATATAGAATTAAGTTGCCAATATTTTTAGCAGAAGTTGACGCTAATTGCATTGTACAATATGAGAAGTGCAATTGTTTAAACTAGCTTAGAGTAATCCGGTAAACCGTCAACCAACAGTTTTGCTCCTGTGTTGTAGATAACGTTTGATTTCTTAGTATTTCTTTATATAAGTAGGTCTTTATTCCGTGTTTCACTTCAGTCAGTCAGTCATTCCTCATGGAGGAATCACCAAGCAAAATATATCATCACAAATCAAGTAAGCGTGTAATGTGATACATGGAAGATTGCTGCAAATTCATTGGAAGTTGGTACGAAGGTGTTCAGTGTGCGCGTGTGGGTTTGGCTACAAAGAAGAACAAAATTCTAAAGCAGTTGCCAAGTATGGAATTTCAGCTGAATTATTCGGGTTGCTCGAATCCGGTTAAATTGATGTTGGTTACTGTTACCATGTGAGTAGTTTGCATCACATGTTTCAAGATGATTATGAATTTTACTGATTGTAGGAGCTCAGAAATACATTTTATGACTGAAGAAGACTTGAAGCTGTTTACATGAGGGATTCCATGCACCGATAAAACAGATTTAAATTTCTCTCCAATCATTTAGAGATATTGATGTTGGTCCACATTGATGGAAGGCAATGCTGCATCACTCTGACATTTCTTTCAACATAGAAGAAACATCGAGTTATCTCGCCGACGGGATTGTCTACGACAATGATAGCATAGCAGTACCCGAGTTGGATGGCCCCATTCACGACCCATTTCAGGATTCGGACTTTGCTCGTGCTGAAATTGGGCGGCTGAGCTTGGAGCATATCACTCACTGTGTACCAATTTCAAGTGCTGACGGCTCACGCCTGGAATCATTGTGTTACAGCTTGAAGTGCGACTCGCTTGGATCAAGCATGATGCTGATGCACTTGTAGACTGGTCCCTCCTACTACAAGCAAGTACGCTTTTAATTCTTCCAAATGCTATGCCTGCATAATTGAGCCTGCTTTCCGAATCAGTATTTACTAGCTCAGTGCAGCAATCGAAGAAGAGAGTGCGCCTTAGCAAGAAGAACGCGGAGATAATTGAGCTGAAGGTGTCCAGAGAGACGGAGATCGTCGCAGTGTAAGTCGTTGAGGGCACTGCCGTATAGACAGCCCATCCGCCACAGATATCTCGTGCTTCCTGATGATGCAGCCCGAAACGAGGAGTTACCCCGAGATGATGAGCAAGCGGAGCAACTGGTATATTGCAACTACGAGAATGCGAACGACTCGCTGCTCTGTGTCGATGCGGAAGGTGTGGGTGACGAGGCAACTGCGACATGGACAACATCGAGCAGCCAGATATCGTCGCTAAGTCAACGATTGGGTATACGCACACCGCGAAGAAAATGAACTAGAGGATCTACTCACTGGTGCTGATGCCATTTCAAACAGCAAGTTAATAGCAAATTATGCATAAAAGTACAGCATAATGAGCATTGCGGCGGTTTTGCAGAATCAGATTGATTAGGATAACCTGAAGAGGGGATGCACCTCAAGGATGCTTACGAGAATCTTCCAAATCACATCACTCGGCTGATGAAGGAAGCTCTGTCTGCCCCGCGTGCTCTTGTCGAAGCAGAGGTTGTTATTGCAAGGGGTACCATCGTTGCCAGGTGTCGAACCAGGCAGTCGCCTACACCGTACTGCAGTTGGTCCGCATTCTACTGCACTTGTAGCGACGTGTCTCGCCACTTGATTACATGACTTGCTGCGAGATGAAGCACTTATCTTCGACCAGGTAGAGGTGTTAATGCGCGGTTTTGGAATACCATGAGGGCCGCGGAGGTCACTGAAGCACCGCCGAATCTCTTTGTCATGGTTGTCCTGCAATTCACGTTGGCGTAGAACTTCACCCGGAAGTTCCTTAATATTTTCAATATTATGCTCTATATAAGTTATTAAAATAAATTAAAAATAATATACTTATAATTAAATATAAAACTATTAATCAAAAATGTAATTTTGTATTATTTATAAAAATAAACTGATTTAATGAAGATCTTTTTTATTATTGCATAAATTTTGTGTCTTCCAAAATATTCTGATCAACCTTGATCAATATTAAAATATATAATTTTTCCTAAATAAATTGAAAAATAATTTATTTCAAAAGTTGATTGGTATATTTGGATATTGGCATATTTCATATTATCATATAGGAAAAAAGGAAACTTAAGTTTAAAAAATTTATTATAATAATTTAAAGAGAAATACGATATCTCTATTCCTAAAAAAACTCCAAAAATAGTTACACTAATAACGCTATAAATTTTGTAATTATTGGCAAACAAATTAAATAAGGAGTTGATAATATTAATCATATTAATACTCTTCCTCCCATAATGACAAACAGATTAAATTCCTATTCCTATTAATAATTCTTTTTTCTGATCTCTTAAAATATTTAAAGATAAAAAATTAAAATTTCCAATTATTGAATAATAAACTAATCGAAATCTATAACAAACTGTTAATCTTGTAAAAATAAAATAAATGATATAAATTAATAAACTTAAATAATTTATAGATACAACCTCTAAAATTAAATATTTTGAATAAAATCATGATAAAAAAGGAATTCCACATAAAGATAAATTAGAAACATGAAAAAAACAACAAGTTAAAGGTAGCTGCTTTACTAATTTTCCTATATAACGAATATGACAAATTGATATAAACAAAGTAAAATTATTTAAAATAATTATCTTTAATCATATCTTTGATTCCACAAATCAATATTTTCATAAAATGAATATAAACCTGAATATACTATCCCAAATTGAATATAATGAATCTACAGCTCTAATTAATCTATTTATTAATATAATCTCTTCTAATAAATTAAATGAAGGAGGAGAACCTATATTTGATAAACATAATAAAAATCATCATAAAGATATTCTAGGTATTAAATCAATTATACCTTTATTTAAAAATAACCTTCCAAATCGCTCATAATTAATACTAGCTAAACAAAATAAACATGAAGCACATAAACCATGTGCAATTATTATTTTTAATCTACCACAGATTCCTCAATAATTTAATGTTATTAAATCTCCTAATACTAATCCTATATGAGCAACTAATGAATAAGGAATTAAAGATTTTAAATCTCTTTGCCGTAAACAAATTAATTAAACAATAAAACCACCAATTACTATTTACTAGTAACCTAAATGTATTTATTATTCGTAATATTCCATATCCACCTAATTTTAATATAACTCCAACCAAAATTATTGAACCAGAAACCGGTATTTTTACTAAAAAGCTATATATAAAAATAAATATTATATATATAGTCAATTTAATATGTAATATAAAAATTATTATTGAATAATTTATATGATTATAAAAAAATATGTAAAACTATTATAGATAATGAAGCAAATAAAGTATAAAATAATAAACAAGATCCTGCTTGAATTCGTTCAGGTTTATACCCTCATCCAATAATTTTAATTAATGTTAGCTTTAATCTTATTTCAAAAAATAAATAAATGTTAAATAAATTTTTGAAGAAAATTTTAATACTAAAGATAATAATAATAAAAATAAAAACAAATTATAATAATTACTTTTTACACAAATTTTATCTAACTGAAATTATTAATGAACAAATTCATAATCTTAGTAAAATTATAACATCTTAATAAATCATTTATAAAACTATAAGAAATTCTTTCTATTAAGGAATTAAATTTTATTTTAATTTAAAAAATAAATCTTATAATAAAATATACAAATTGACTTATTCAATATTAATTTTTTTTTAAATTTAAAGGTCATTAAAATTAATATAAAGACAAATTTTTTCATTAAATATGAAAAGTTTGAAAAATTAATTCTGCATTCCTATATTATTTTGTATTTCACATTGCTATAATTTACTTTTTTTAGGCAAAAATACTCCTGGTGAAGGTGGGGGCAAAATCCTATCACAACCTCTAAACAGTGCCCTTGGAAAACAAAGAATGAAGGTCATCGATATCAGGTGAAGCTACACATCGGTCGAAGATAATTTCGTCGCAACAACGGCAATGTTCTCTGAAAATGCAAGGGTGTCCTACACAGGTGACGCGCGTTGTCCTCGCCCAAACGACGTGAGAAGTGGACGAAGGCCTCTCATTCAAAGACGGAATGGGCTAAAGAGGCGAGTCAAACTTCGTTTTGGAACAATCAACATAGGGTCAATGACTGGAAGAAGTCGCGAGCTAGCAGCAACCCTCAAGAGCCGGCACATCGATATTTCCTGCACCGAGGAATCAAAGTGGAATGGTGCAAAAGCAAGGGAAATTGGAGAAGGATACATGTTCTACTACAATGGCGAGGAGAAGACTCAAAATGGAATCGGTATCATAGTCTCACCACAGCTCAAAGATTTCAATAGAAATCAACTTCGGATCAGCAACCCTGCGCGTTGTCTCATGTTATGCCCCCCAGATGGGATGTTCAGCCGAAACCAAAGAGGAGTTTTGGGCTCAACTGGAAGATCACATGCACAGTGCGACCTGAAGAACACCTGACTAATGGAGGCGGTCATGTGGGAGCCACAAGAGAAGGATACGAAAATTACAATGGTGGTCATAGATTTGGCGTGAGGAATGACGGTGGCTGCAGAATTCTGGACTTTACAGAAACCTATAATCTTACTCTGGTAAACACCTTTTTCAAGAAACGTGATTCCCATCTCATTACCTATTCTAGCGGAGGAAGATCAACCCAAATTGATTACTGATTAACGTGCAGAAACAACTTGAAGCTAGTGTTGGACGCAAAGGTAATCCCTTCTGATAACATCGCCCCACAACATCGGCTATTGGTACTCGATATGTATTTGGACATTGGCCAACATCGAAACGTGCCCAAAACTGGTCCCGCCCATACCAAATGGTGGAAGCTAGCTGAACATAAGCAAGAATTCAAAACTGGACTCGATCAGCTCGACATTAACCTTATTCTACCAGTGAATTCAATCTTGATGAGTATCACAGAAGATATCCAGAGAATCGCCCATGACGCGCTTGGGCAAACCAAATCTGACACCCGCTTCATTGATAAATAAGTGTGATGGTGGAATGAAAAATTGCAAAAACCCGTATAAGAGAAGAAGACCGCATTCAAAAGGTGGTGTCAAACGCTTGCAGACCAGGACTACATACAATACAACTCTCTCAAATCGGCAGCAAAACGGGCGGTAACAGCAGCTAAATCGGCCCATTATGACCAACTATACGCTGATTTGGACACGCAGGAGGGAGTGAATAAGATCTACAGCCTCGCAAAAGCGCGCCATCACTAACGGCAAGATATTGGTCATGTCATAAGTATAAAGGATGGCAATCATCAGGTCCTCCAAGATCCATCCGCAATCTTAAAGCGTTGGAGTGAATACTTCTCAGGGATCAGTAATCAGGAATTTCCTCACCCGCCGATTATAAGCATGGACCCAGTCCTGTTCCACGAATAACAACAGACGAAGTGGAAATGGCAATAAAGAAGATGATGAACGGGAAAGCTACCGGCCCAGACAATATCCACGTGGAAGTCTGGAAGCTACTGGGCCATCATGGGGCAGAACTTCTCGCTGAATTGTTTAACAAAATTGCTGACACTGGTGAAGCTCCTAAGGCATGGTCGACTACCATCACCGAACCTATATGGAAGAGCAAGGGGGATGTAGATTGATCGATGAAGATTTTTGAACGAATTATTGATGCCCAAATACGGCAGATCATTAAAATCACGCCAAACCAATACGGATTCGTCCTCTTAGAAAAACATCGAGAAAAAAATAAAACAATACATACAGTATTCCTGGACCTTGAAAAGACATTCGATTAGGTACCCCATGATCATATATGGCACTCTTTGCGGTCACATGGAGTTCCAGAAGCATATGTCAAATGGATAAAACTCCTATATAAGAATGTCACCAGCTCAGTCCAATGCGCAATGGGAATATCATCACCCTTCCAAATCAGTGTTGGAATCCACCAGGGTTCGGCTCCATCGCCACTTCTATTCATCCTTTGCATGGACACGATAACCGCCGACCTCCAGTCTTCTCATTCCTGCTCACTTTTATACGCCGACGACGTCTTCCTTGCCAATGAGAAGAGAAGTCCAAGTGGACACTCAACAATGGAAGATACTGTTAGAAGAGTATGGCCTACGGCTCAACACGAAGAAAACAGAATATGTGGGGAGTGGTCTCCAAACTGACGCAACACTATCCATAGATAAGGAGGAGCTGAAAAAGACGGAAGATTTCAGATATCTTGGCTCTATCATAAGCCATGATGGAAATATCACCAAAGACGTCCGAGCACGAATAAATGCAGCCTAGTTAAAATGTGACCGAAGAATGCCAGACCAACTCAAAGGGAAGATCTATAAAGCGATGATACGATCTGTCGCATTATATAGCTCCGAATGTTGGCCAGCTTCGAACGTACATGAAACGGCCATGCACGTGATGGAGATGAGTATGCTCCGATGGAGCCTGGGAATCATAAGATCGTATCACGTTAGGAACGAGGACATTCGGAAACGTCTGCGAGTTGCCTCGATCAGGGAAAAGATGCTGCAATCACGCTTTCGATGGACATGTACCCCGGAGCCAGGAGGACTCTGTGATCAAAACAGCCATAAGAATGGAACCCATTGGACGGAGATCTCGAGGTCGTCCAAAGAAACCTGAAGACCCTGCAATTCAAGCGGGAATAACGCAAAGATGATGATGATGATGATTAGAAGTTTGAAAATAATCACTTCCATATATTTATACTATCGAAACTAAAATTGATAGTCCTAAAGCACTTTTAGCTTTCATACCTGTATCCACTTAATTAAATATATGAATTAAAATATAGAGATAAAATAATAAATTCTAATCCTAATAACATTAATAATAAATGCTTTCGTTTTATACAAAATACTAATAAACCTGAAAAATACATAAAAAAGAATATATTATCATTATAATTCTTAAAATTTTTCAGTAATCTTTAATTTCCAAAATTAATATTTTTATAAACTATATTCTGAAATTTCATTAATTAGATTACTGCTATCATTAATTTTTTTTATTCTTAAATAATCCTATAACTACAGGGATAACTTCACTACTTCAAACTATTTGTATTTCCTTAATAACCGATATATTAAATTTAAATGCTATTCTTATATTTTTTTCTTATATCTTATAATCTTATATTTTGTTTATAATTAGAATTGCAGGTATACTAGTTTTATTAATTTTTTTATCTCTGGAATTGCTTCTAATGGAATATTTAATTATTCGAATAAAATTTTATATTTATCATTTGTGTGTTTTTATTATTTCTATAATTATAATAATTTTTATTGATAATTATTTTTTATTCTATTTTTATATATATTTAATAATATTACTAGTTTAAACAAATTCTTTAATTATTCTACTATAATATTAATCTTATTTATAATTATACATATATATATATGCAAGGTTGCATATGGCGGAAGGAACATAAACAATCTACGTTATGCAGATGACACTACGCTTCTATCAGAAACCAAATATGGTCTGAAGAATCTGATAAATCGGCTTGAAGGAGATTCTCCGCCCTCTTCGCGTGCTGCCTTTTGATCAGTTTCATGTATGTCTTCAACAGATCCTTGCGACTCTCCTGCATGGCCTTCTTATCGTTGCATTATATATCAGCTATAAGGAAGCACCCACGGTTCAATTGAATCCAGGCAGTGATCCAAAGAAGAATGGACTCTTTGCCAGTTTAACTAGCTGCATGCGACGCGAATTTGTAAAATTGTAACTTACGCCACGAGGATTTCAGGGCAGCTGTCTTGATGTTCTTGCGGTTTTTGTATCCAACATGCAATTGCTTCACATTTGCATCATTGGCTGTTTTATGGATATCACCAAAGAACTCCTGTATCGATTCGACTTATCATATTTCCAAATGCATTTCTCCACAAAGTTGCTATACCTTGACTGCAGTCATTAATTTCCAGTCCACACACCTCTACTGAAGCACTTATAGAGCATATTACTTCTCTAATCTGCGGTTCTTAAAATTGCATAATATATATGGAATATGTTGCGCATATATATGATACATGATTGCGCAGTAAAAACGTGCAGACGCTTTAAACTTAACCGTCATAAGATTTGATTGATATCGCGTTGTACCAACAAACCGCAGATTCGAGTACTATACGTTGTCATTGCCAGGTCTGGTATCTGCGGTGCTGATGTGCGCTGTGAACGGGGCCGGGGAGACAAAATGCACGCCGCCTGTTGCTGGCGCGGATCGGTCTCGTGATCGCAACTCTTGTCGGGTGACTGCACCAGCTAGGAGGTGCACGGCGCAGTGATTCGTGCGGCGGTCCCACCATCACTGGTGTCACAGCTATCGCTTCCAGTGTCAGTATATTTATCCAGTACGTCACTCAGAGTAACTATCTATTGTGGATGAGCTCATCACATTCTTGCCTCTAGAAATCATTCCATTCTGGCCTTTACATTCGCATTGCACTTGGCGTGAAATTTCTCCTTCTCCGTAACTTGCACCTCTAGCTCAGCAAGCTCCCCAGTACCATTCTAAAAAACAGTAATAATGAACTGAGAAATAAAACTCTTTCTATTGGTTTCATCCAAGTGATTTGTAATGTTTGCACCTCCTCCGTCGATTTCTGCAGCCTCTTGGTACGATGCTCAGAATATCCTCAGAACATGCGCCTACCGCCGCTTTAACATCACTTGAAATTAAAACAACTGTTTACAGTTAAGTTGGTTGCCCTCCCAAATAAAGATTTCTTTTGTTGTTGGTAAAGAAAACATCTATGGCTGTGCCAAACAACAAAAACGCCTCAAATGCGTCAAAAGTGTTGCTGTCAAATTGACATTAGCTAGTAGCTCCATTGTGAAGTGCGAAAGCTCAAATGTTTCCGTAAAACACGCAGTGGTTGGTGGATTCAGTAATATTTTTTTAGACTCTCCCAATGCACCCAGGGTGATTTTTTTCATCAGAAATTCATCCATAATATAAGAGACATGACATTGAGTCGAAGGAAGCAATAAAAAGACATTTTCGGACAATAAATATTTCTATCTCAAAAATTCGCTGCTAAAACTGCACGAAAAAAAGCCGAGGAACGTTTTAAAGCCTCCAAAAAGATCTATTGGCGATTGGTGAATCATCACTTTATGCAAATACACTCAGAAATACATTTCAATCAACCTCTCGTCTTTAAGTTGTACTTGTATCATGGTAATGCCCGAACGGTATTCAAACTTTCAAATACATATAATTGTCGTTTTTGTATAATGAAATCCTTTGCACCGAATGTTTTTAAAATGTTGATAATGCTTCGACGACTGCTGTCTAAGGTACAGTTTCGGGCACCAACATTTCATAATATTGTGGCGGTAAAATATTTAAAATCTCTTTATCTGAATATCACAAAATGGCAAGCGGGTAATGGGGGCGTGGCAATAGTTTTCTTTATTGCCACGTCCCCATAACTCGCACAAATGTACCAATCCAAAGAATGTGGCCATAAAGCGACTTAAAGTACTATAAGTCTTCTTATAAAATGCTAAGTAAGTTGAGGGTTGACAATTCTCACAGTTGAGACGTTATGTGTTCCCCACGTAGTTGTGCTATCAATTGCTGCTGTTCTACGCTCCCTCCGATATAGTTCGGTTCGGTTGGCCAGACCGTCGTGCGCTCGCTCGCCCGGCGCGGTGGCGTTGCGCTGTGCAGCCGGCGCCGCCTCAGTTGCGCTGGATTCGCGTGTTTGCATGCACGCTACCGCCGTCGCTGCCGCCTGTGCCCGCGCTGGGCTTGGAAGCAGAGATAAGCGGAATTTGTGCTCGGATTTCCATCTAGCCTCCGTCGGCAGTGTGTTGCTGTGTGTTGTGGGGTGAGTGTACGCGTGTGTGATGTGTGGTGTGGTGCGAGTCCGCTCGGCGCGCCCTGGATGCATCAGCTCGGAGCGCCGCCGCCGCCGCCGACGACGACTTGAGGTTAGTGTTCGCGCCCTCAGGTGGCTGTGCATTTTGCGGAAGCCCAGCTGCGGCGCCGCCCGTGCGCGCATTGTCATTTCTTTCCATTGTTTTACTTCCCCTTCGCTCTCACTTCTGCGCTCGGTTTCGGCAACGGACGCGTGCCGCTGCCGCTGCCCCAGCTGTGCTATATCTATCGTTCGCGGATATTCACTTATCAAGCAATCCATGCAAGGTGAGGATCGCTTCTCTCCTCATTGCTGGCGCTAAATTCAAGCTTGAAATCTTTTGGAATGGAGTCTCTCTCTCCAGTCTTACGCTGCCGTCCGAGACGATGACGTCTTGCGTTAAGTTTATATCATTCGCGTCTGCTCAATCAGGAAAAAAGGCGCCAAACTTGGGAAATATTCGCTTGGTATGCTTGGTATTGGACGGTGTGCCAAGCGAACGACGCGTCGCACATAGGAGCCGGGCGCGTCTGCCTCGAACGTGCGAAACCTTTTGCATACCCTCCGGAGCGCGCATGTTTTGCGAGGCAAACACGCGTGAGAAGCAACCGAATCTTGCGCTTCGTAATTACGTCAATCCGAGACCTTCTTTCGATCGAAGACACAGTTTGCGCCCGGTCGCCGCGTGCAGACGCGTTTCGCTCAATGTATTCCTTCATTTCGGCCCGAGTTTTTGCGAGACGATCTTTCGCAGCGCACGCTGCGTATAGCATTTGATGATGGCGCGCATTTTCATTTTTTCGGCAGCGCGAGTAACAAAACGAACCTCGTATCCGCCGGGAAGGGAATGTGGTCAAGACTGGAGCATAATCACCACATTACAGTTTTGCCTTCAACTCAATAAAAAGGAAACACAATATGCTAGGTCTTCTAAAAGACTAGATGTCATTCCTTCTAATTGCAGTGTGCTCAGGTCACGATTCACACTGCGGCGTACTAAACGTTTTGGGTCGGTGCAATAAAATTGCGACCGCGGTAAGTTTGGAGATGCTACCGTTCATGAACAATTATTGGCCGGTTCGCCCTCGTCCCACCATGCTCGTTTTTCCGCGCTTTGTATGGGCTTTATTTCAACGACCAAGTTTAAAAACGCTCATTAAGATTGAAATCGGCGCGGCGCACGATGTCGTGCCCTGTGACTGCGTGCGAGCCAAGGGCTCTTGGCGACTTGGTATATTTGTAGGTTTCTAGGGAGCAAATGCTAAATTACTTGCCGGGCAGGTGTATGGCTTCAATAAACAGGCCAGACGGCGACATTTTGCAACATATGCGATGGAGCGTCTTGTGTCCAGCCATTTGTTTGGAGTAGAAATTCACGGTACCATATTTTAAGTTGTGAGTGTGCTACAGCCCAGGAATTTTTCTAAGAATCCGGCGCTCTTTTATTTCCAACTTTTCGTACGATTCCTTGCACCCACAAGTGTTCCAATTACATAGAGGGCTTTGAGGAAACGAATACCTATTGCAAGGGACATCTTCTGTGTCGGTGCAATAAAATTGAGATTGTGAAGTTTTGAGTGGTTGCGCAGCCATGTGATAATGTATTTTGATTGAATAATAGGGCGTGGTGGTAGGCCAGTAGGTCTGGTGGAGGCATAATGCAGGATAACGAGACATATTTTGATGGGTGTGCAAAAGCAAAAACGCAGAACCTGAAATAATTATATTCTCCGTGTCGGCGTTTCTCCGCCACCGCCGTGGCGTGGAAAAGCAATTGTTGTACGGCGACGCTAATTGAATAGCAGTTACGCGCCGGCTGGCGAAATGGAAATTGTGCAGATTGCCTGCCGTCCACAGAGATCTTTGTGGATGCATCGGCGTTGGAAATTTGTAAAATGGGGAAAGGGGCATGATCCGGCGTGCGACGAAAATTGTGATCGACTTCTCACTTCCGGCCAGGCGGCATGATCGATTGAAGCCCAGCGCGGATATGATGGATCTGCGTCGCGGCACGTCTCGTCGTATCCTTCGTTGGCGCGCTAACATATTCGTAACTTGCTTAGGCGCGCTGTTATGTGTGTTGCACGCGCATCAAACTTTGGGCCGCTCACCACTCGAGATGAAAAATTATCGGAATCACGACCACACGAATGATGCAAATCCAGCGCACCAATTCCCCGATTCAATCGCACGCGCGCCAGTCCATCATTACGGTAAATTTTGCATTAAATTTACATCAACTTTAGACATAGTAGCACTTCGATTAGAACGCATACATACATTCTATTTTGTTTCATTTTATAATGATTTTTGAAATATGCTTCCCAACAAACCACAATCAATACATCTGAACAATTTAAAGATGACGTAAAAAAGGTTATATTTTCAACTAACTAAACAGCAGCATGTTTGGTACGCTGTAGTTCTTCTGTATAAAATGCTCCTTTGATAGTTTGACCCTTCTAATCAGTTAAATAATAAACGTCCGAATTTGTTAAGTTAATTTAACTAATTCTAAATAATTCTGTCGGCTAGTTGAGTGTATACCCTTTTGTAAATGCAGCTTTTTACTTGCTACTGCGCTCAGTATCTCCAACCTGGAATTTCTGCTTCCCCACAATTTTGATATGTGAATATGCCGATTTTAGAACCATATGTTCATTATCTCTTCCTACAGCAGTGGGTTTTATACCAGTCGTGCGATGTCTTGTATTATTATAATCATTTGTGATAGACTGCAAGGAATCATGGTATTTATAACTTTCTCACAAACTGAAAAACGGATAAAGCTTGCTCTTTGAAGCGTGCAAATCACACGTTCTGCAATGCATGCGTTCATGGCATTATATTACATCATAATGGGTGATAGAAGGTTTCTCCATTAATGCCTTGAAATGTTTGTTATAAAATTCCGTTCCTTGGCCTGTTTGTCAATTTTTGGTATACGATTTTCGGATGAAATTCTATGCTGGAACGCGTTACAAACACCTGCTGTGCTTTTGTCTTTGATGGAAGAAATGAAATTTTCTGGGGTGTCCAGGTCGACCCTGCCCTCAAGGAGAGCGTGCGCGAACGCACTGGCTGAGAATAGACGAAGACAAGAAAGAAAAGTCGGGCGCACGTAAAGAATGCCAGTATAAATTCCATTATATCCGTATCAGAGAATAAAAGCGTATATTTTATTGAAAACGTGGGGATCCTCCATTCAGGCTACATTTAAATTACTTTTAATTTAAATCGACGCCATATCGCGATGAAATACGTTGACGTTTACCTTAATTTTTGAGAATGACGTATCACAATTTACTTCATCATTGGAGTGGTCGCGCTTGCATATTGAACTGTCTCCGATGTTACTACGTCTTCTACGCCACTGCAGTGTCAAGATTATCGAAGGCTGTCATCGGTGTGCGCGTTGCGTTGCCACCGCGGCGGCACGCCGCCACGTACAATTTGATGAAGCGATGCCGATAAAAGGCCACACCAAACATCGTACACGTCACCTACAGGATACGTTTTGAATCAGTTGTAACTACCCGCTGCTTGCAATTTTTGACACCCATGTAAATCATAATGTTATATTGGAATGAATGTGTGAAGACAGCAAGAGCTGCCAGGAAAGATAAATTTATACGCATAAATTTTGATTCGTTTTCAAATCAATCCTTTTAAACCGATATTATCTAGCCATTGTAGAGTTCGAATGCTCAAATTTTTCACAAACACTATGTGGTTTCTGTATTCAGTAATATATTTTAGATTCAGAAAAATTCATCCATAATATAGGAGACATGACTATAAATGTTTGCTAGCTATCAACAAGTCTTAGGAAGCAATAAAAAGACATTTCGGGCGATAAGAGAATTTTAAAGCCTCCAGAAAGATCCGTTGGTGTTTGGTGAAAGATCACTTTATGAAAATACACTCAAAACTACTTTTCAGTCAACCTTTTGGGTTTAAATTTGACTTGTAATATGATGACGCCAGAACGATTCAACCCTTCAAATACATATATTTGTCGTTTTAGTATAATGAAATAGAAAGGCAAACATTATTGCACATATAAATTTATTGCAATCGAAATTATTTGCACTAATCGCTTTTGAAATGTTGATGATGGTTAGACGAATATTGTACTTAGAGTCTTATTTTCGGGCACTTCCCAACGGTGCTTACAAAATGTGATAGCCATGTGGCGGCATGAAATATTATTCGTTTCTTTATCGGTATATCATATAATGCCAAACGAGTTGTGGGGTGTGGCAATTGGGAAATGACGTACCAATCCAAAAAATGTGGCCATAAAGCAGAAAAGGTACTATAAGTCGTTTTGTAAAGTGCTAAGTTTGTTGAGGATTGACAATTCTCACGGTTGGGTCGTCATGTGTGCTCCACGTGGTGAAGCCAATGACCAGTACAAATACCGTGCTGAACCAAGCGTCAGTCTCAAATTGTGCCAACTAGTTTTATTTTTATTTTGCCTCACTCTCAGTCGCGCTCCCGTGGTGCGAATACTCGGCGGCTGGCTGGCCTTGCGTTTGGTGCGGTTTATCCTCGGTTGCTTGGTGGTGTGCGAGCAATCAAAAACGTTTGCTTGCGCCGGAGGCATGCCCGGACAGCAGCTCACCGCCGCCGAGCAGAACATATCAGCTAACACGACGACGTCGCTTCCATGGGGCAGGGATCGGGAGCTGATCAGGGACCGGGAGGTCTCTGCACTGACGTCGCCGCCGGCGGAGCAAGCGCGCTTCGTCGGTCAGCACAACAATCCACAGCGACGACAACACGCAAGTGCTGGAGGGCAGTCCCACGCTGCACAGGTCCAATCAGCGCAACAAGGACATCTTGGATTGGTTCTTGCAAGCGCAATCGAAGATAACAATGGCGGCGATACGGCGATAAGCGATAACGGCACCAACGGGGCACTCGTGGATCAGCGGACGCCGACGCTCCCCAGTGCCTTGTTGGGCCTGCAAGGACTGCCGGGGTTGTTGCCGGAGCTCCCCAGTATGCACAACTCCCCGGATACTTTCGTGTCAAGACGCTCCTTGGACTGACGCGTCCATGTCCAAATTCATACACACTTGTGGGCTAAACATACGATATCTCCAAAATACCGCTGCGTGCTGTGCTGCACCCTCCACTCGCATATTCCACGCCAGCATCGCGGCATCAGCGCGAAGGATTTACCCGTGGTGCCGAAGCTAGCGCTCTTTGATCAGGACCTCGCTAGCAGGTTGCGAAGGCGGTCGTAAATAAGCGGCACCGGAATGCGCGTATGCTATGTAGCTGAACTAATTGTAAGTGAAACTGTTATCATAGTAGCGCAAGAACAAACAATTAAACTTGCCATTTACATAATACGTCTAGTATAACGAATACTCGTTCATTACCATCCGTCTATCTCAAGAGAGTACATAGTTCGTAAATATGATACAAATTGATTAAATAAAATGCAAACAATACTTATTGCTAAATACCTGTGTACTTCTATCCTGCTCATATAGACATATACAGTTTGGTTTGGTTGTCCTGGCCGTCGTGCTCACGCCCCCCGCGCAGGTACATGCACGGCGTATGTGCTATGCTTCGGATAACCCAATCTGTGTGTGGGACAGCGAAGCCGAAGGCAGGCGCTTCAGTGTGATGCTGAGTGTCAGGGTGCCGATGAGCTGCGTGCCCGTGTGGATTGATGCCACATGCCGAGCGCGCACACTGGATACCGATCGGTGCGCTGCGCAGTGGAACGGAGGGAAGGATGCGGCCGTCTGTACCGTTCACGTATATTCGCAATCACTTATAACGTAATCCATGTATGATAAGGATGGTTTCTCTCCTCGTTGCTGGCGCGAAATTCAAGCTTGGAGTCTTTCTCGTAGTCATTTCTCCATTCCTTAGGGAATGGAGTAATTTCGCGCTTTCCTACTGTTGCAAAGTAAACCAACGCAAATCACGCTCTCAGCTGCCGCGATTTTGCGAGGCAAAGGGGCGTGAGAAGCAAACCAAAGTGTTTCTTTTTAGTGCTAGCTGGCGCCTAATTACTCATATCATGACCGTTTGCGGCCGGTCGCCGAATGCAGGCGCGTTTTGCTCAATATATTTCTGGCCCGAGTTCCTGCGAGACGATCTTTTGCGCGAGCCCGTCGACGCCACAAACCACAGCGCGCGCGGCAAATTTCGCATTAAACCTCGCAATAATTAATGTCTTCTCGTTTTCTAAATGTATAATTTGAGCATCCAGCAGGAATGTCCCGGGGAACCAGCCGAGTTTTAATGAATAACATCCGGTTGGAGCGCGTTTTAAATTACACTTAACCGGCTGACAGTACGCACAATTTTATCTAACAAACGCGTTTTGCCTGGCCGGTTCGAACTCGTCATATTATGACCTCGTTTTGCTTTCTGCGGCAGCACGCGTTACAAAGCGAGTCTCGCATCCGAAATAAAACAACGGCGGCTGTGCCGACGGCTAAACAAGGAACACGATCGCAAAATACGTTTTAATTAAAAGCGCTTCATTAACAGTAAACGTGGCGCGGCGCAGTACGGATGATGCTCCTGTTTGCGCGCATATACGCTTTTTATTCTTATTACTGCAATTCTTATTGCGCTGCGCCTATCATTACGTAAGCAAACGTTTCGCCGAACGTGTTGCTGCGCATGCGCCCCTTTAAATTTGCCGCGCATTGTGCGGGCCGTGAGTGATTCGCGGCTTGTGCTTCAACGACCTCAACGTTCATCTTTGCGGTCGCTTGAAAGTTTAAAAACGCTCATTGCCTAGTGTCTTTTGCAATGCAGTTATTAATATTGCAAAAATGAAGTCAAATAATGCACAAGTTTGTAGTCGGCGCTGCCGCTATCGTGTAGATGGCGTTTTCTTATCGCCGAGTTTGATTCGCTGGCACCGGCCTTGGACAGGAACACCGGCACGTAAATATTTCATGTCGCGCCCTGTGATTCACAATCAAATGTTTCGCGTCTTCTGCGACGGCTACAC
>JAAAKC020038258.1:0-13162 GCA_010014765.2 Aenictocupidus jacobsonorum | reverse complement strand
AGGCGCTGCGGGCAATAGTATCGATTTTACGTGCGACATGGCAACACGTACTATAGTAATGCATAGTGTGGTAAACTATCCGGCACTAAATGCTGAAGTATAAGTCGCACACCAACGAAAACGGCATTTTCTAGCGTTTTGCGTCGATATACGTCGATTATCAGCATTTCAGGCCACTGTATGCAATAGTATGGATTTTACGTAGGACATGATAATACGTTCAATAGTAATGCATGGTGTGGTAAACTGCCCTGCACTGATGCTAAAGTATAACTCGCAAAGCAGTGGAAAGATTATTTTCGAGCATTTTACGTCGAAGTACGTCGATTTTGAGCGTTTCACCCCGCTGCGGGCAATAGTATGGCCTTCACGTACGACATGGTAACACGTACTATAGTAATGTATAGTGTGGTAAACTGTCTTACACTAAATGCTATAGTATAAATCGCAGACCGGTGAAATAGTCATTTTCGAGCGTTTTGCGTCGAAATACGTCGATTTTTAGCGTTTCAGCTCGCTGCGGGCAATTGTATGGATTTTACGTACGACATGGTTACGCGTACTATAGTAATGCATAGTGTGGTAAACTGACTTGCACTAAATGTTAAAGTATAAATCGCAGACCGGTGAAATAGTCATTTTCGAGCGTTTTGCGTCGAAATACGTCGATTTTTAGCGTTTCAGCTCGCTGTGGGCAATTGTATGGATTTTACGTACGACATTGTAACACGTACTATAGTAATGCATAGTGTGGTAAACTATCCGGCAATACATGCTAAAGCTTAAATCGCAGACCGATGATGAGGTCGTTTTCGATCGTTTTGCGTCGAATTACATCGATTTTGAGCGTTTCCAGGTGATGCGGGCAATAGTATGGATTTGGCGTGCATTGAAATCCCACATCGCTGAAACGCTCATTTTCGTGCTTTTTGAATGTCGAAATACGTAGAATTTGAGCGTTTCAGCTCGCTGCGGGCAATAGTATCGAATTTACGTACGATATGGTAAAACGTACTATAGTAATGCATAGTGTGGTAAACAATCCGGCACTAAATGCTAAAGCTTAAATCGCAGACCGATGAAAAGGTCGTCTTCGAGCGTTTTGCGTCGAATTACATCGATTTTGAGCGTTTCCAGGTGATGCGGGCAATAGTATGAATTTGACGTGATCGCTGAAACGCTCATTTTCGTGGGTTTTACGTAGAAATACGTCGATTTTGAGCGTTTCAGCTCGCTGCGGGCAACACTATGGATTTTACGTACGACATGGTAACACGTTCAATCGTAATGCATAGTCTAGTAAACTGCCCTGCACTTATGCTAAAGTATAACTCGCAAACAAGCGAAAAGGTTATTTACGAGCGTTTTACGTCGAAATACGTCGATTTTGAGCGTTTTAGCTCGCTGCGGGCAATTGTATGGATTTTACGTACGATATGGTAACGCGTACTATAGTAATGCATAGTATGGTAAACTGCCCTGCACTAAATGCTGAGGTATAAGTCGCAGACAAGTGAAATGGTCATTTTCGAACGTTTTTCGTCGAAATACGTCGATTTTGAGCGTCTCAAGGCGCTGCGGGCAATAGTATCGATTTTACGTGCGACATGGCAACAGGTACTATAGTAATGCATAGTGTGGTAAACTATCCGGTACTAAATGCTGAAGTATAAGTCGCACACCAACGAAAACGGCATTTTCTAGCGTTTTGCGTCGATATACGTCGATTATCAGCATTTCAGGCCACTGTATGCAATAGTGTGGCTTTTACGTACAACATGGTAACACGTACTATAGTAATGCATAGTGTGGTAAACTGCCCTACACTAAATACTAAAGTATAAGTCGCAGACTGGCGAAAAGATCATTTTCGAGCGTAACGTAGAAATAAGTCGATTTTGAGTGTTTCAAGGCGCTGCGGGCAATTGTATCGATTTAACGTGCGCCATAATTTACACGTACCACAGCAATGCATAGTGGGCTGAACTGCCCTGCACTAAATACCAAAGTATAAGTCGCAGACCAGTGAAAAGGTAATTTTCGAGCGTAACGTCGAAATACCAGGATTTTGAGTATTTCAGCTCGCTGCGGGCAATAATATTGATTTTACGTACGACATGGTAACACGTACTACAGTAATGCATAATGTAGTAAACTGCCCTGGACTAAATACTAAGGTATAAGTCGCAGACCGGCTAAAAGATCAGTTTCGAGCGTTATGTCGAAATACGACGATTTTGAGTGTTTCAAGGCGCTGCGGGCAAATGTATCGATTTAACGTGCGACAAGGTAACACGTACTATAGTTATATATAGTGTAGTAAACTGCCCTACACTAAATACTAAAGTATAAGTCGCAGACCGATGAAAAGTTCATTTTCGAGCGTTTTACATCGAAATACGTCGATTTTGAGCGTTTCAGTTCGCTGCGGGCAATAATATGGATTTTACGTTCGACATGGTAACACGTACTGCAGTAATGCATATTGTTGTAAGCTGCACTGCACTAAATGCTAAAGTTTAAATCGCAGACCGGTAAAAAGGTAATTTTCGAGCGTTTTGCGTCGAATTACATCGATTTTGACCGTTTCCAGGTGATGCGGGCAATAGTATGGATTTGGCGTGCATTCAAATCCCATATCGCTGAAACGCTCATTTTCATGCTTTTTGTACGTCAAAATACGTAGAATTTGAGCGTTTCAGCTCGCTGCGGGCAATAGCATCGATTTTACGTACGATATGGTAACACGTACTATAGCAATTCACAGTGTGGTAAAGTATCCGGCACTAAATGCTAAAGCTTAAATCGCAGACCGATGAAAAGGTCGTTTTCGATCGTTTTGCGTCGAATTACATCGATTTTGAGCGTTTCCAGGTGATGCGGGCAATAGTATGGATTTGACGTGCATACAACTCCTGCATCGCTGAAACGCTCATTTTCGTGGGTTTTACGTCGAAATACGTCGATTTTGAGCGCTTCCAGGTGATGCGGGCAATAGTGTGGATTTGGCGTGCATACAAATCCTACTTCGCTGAAATTTTCATGGTTTTTACGTCGAAATACGTCGATTTTGAGCGTCTCAGATCGCTGAGGGCAATAATATGGATTTTACATTCAACATGTTAACACGTACTACAGTAATGCATAGTGTAGTAAACTGCCCTGCACTATATTCTAAAGTTTAAATCGCAGACCGGTAAAAAGGTCATTTACGAGCGTTTTACGTCGAAATACGTCGATTTTGAGTGTTTCAGCTTGCTTTGGGCAACAGTATCGATTTAACGTACGATATTGTAGCACTTACAATAGTAATGCATAGTGTGGTGGAAGTATATGTCGCAGACCAGTAAAAAGCTCATTTTCGAGCGTTTTACGTCGAAATTCGTCGATTTTGAGTGTTTCAGCTTGCTTTGGGCAATAGTATTGATTTTACGTACGATATTGTAGCACCTACAATAGTGATGCATAGTATGGTAAACTATCTGGCAATAAATGCTGAAGTATAAGTCGCAGACCAGTGAAAAGCACATTTTCGAACGTCTTGCGTCGAAATACGTCGATTTTGAGCGTTTCCAGGTGATGCGGGTAATAGTATGGATTTGGCGTGCATACAAATCCCACAGCGCTAATACTCTCATTTTCGTGCTTTTTGCGACGATATACGTCGATTTTGAGCGTTACGGCTTGCTGCGGGCAATAGCATGGATTCTACGTACGACATGGTAACACGTACTATAGTAATGCATAGTGTGGTAAACTACCCTGCACTAAGTGCTAAAATTTAAATCGCAGACCGGTGAAAAGGTCGTTTTTGAGCGTTTTGCGTCGAATTACATCGATTTTGAGCGTTTCTAGGTGATGCGGGCAATAGTATGGATTTGGCGTGCATTGAAATCCCACATCGCTGAAATGCTCATTTTCGAGCGTTTTACGTCGAAATACGTCGATTTTGACCGTTTCAAGGCGCTGCGGGCAATAGTATCGATTTGAACGTGCGACATGGTAACACGTACTATAGTTATACATAGTGTAATAAACTGCCCTGCACTAAATACTAAAGTAAAAGTCACAGACCGGCGAAAAGATCATTTTCGAGCGTTTTACGTCGAAATACGTCGATTTTGACCATTTGAGCTCGCTGCGGGCAATAGTATAGATTTTACGTGCCACAAGGTAACACGTACTATAGTTATATATAGTGTGGTAAACTGCCCTGCACTAAATGCTAAAGTATAATTCGCAGACCGGTGAAAATGTAATTTTCGAGCGTCTTGCGTCGAAATACGTCGATTTTGAGCGTTTCCACGTGATGTGGGTAATAGTATGGATTTGTCGTGCATAAAAATCCTACTTCGCTGAAACGCTCGTTTTCGTGCTTTTTGTACGTCAAAATACGTTGATTTTGAGCGTTTCAGCTTGCTGCGGGCAATAGTATCGATTTTACGTACGGTATGGTAACACGTTCAATCGTAATGCATTGTGTATTAAACTGCCCTACACTGATGCTATAGTATAACTCACAAACAAGCGAAAAGGTTATTTTTGAGCGTTTTACGTCGATATACGTCGATTTTGAGCGTTTCGAGGTGATGTGGGCAACAGTGTGGATTTGGCGTGCACACAAATCCCACATCGCTGAAACGCTCACTTTCGTGCATTTTACGTCGAAATACGTCGATTTTAAGCGTTTCAGCTCGCTGCGGGTAATAGTATCGATTTAACGTACGATATTGTAGCACCTATTATAGTAATGCATAGTGTGGTAAACTATCCGGCAATAAATGCTGAAGTGTAAGTTGCAGACCAGTGAAAAGCTCATTTTCGAGCGTTTTACGTCGAAATATGTCGATTTTGACCGTTTCAAGGCGCTGCGGGCAATAGTATCGATTTAACGTGCGACATGGTAACACGTACTATAGTTATACATAGTATGATAAACTGCCCTGCACTAAATACTAAAGTAAAAGTCACAGACCGGCGAAAAGATCATTTTCGAGCGTAACGTCGAAATACGTCGATTTTGAGTGTTTCATGGCACTGCGGGCAATTGCATCGATTTTACGTGCGACATAGTTTACACGTACCATTGCAATGCATAGTGTGCTAAACTACCCCGCACTAAATGCTAAAGTATAATTCGCAGACCAGTGAAGATGTAATTTTTGAGCGTTTTCGTCGATATTCGTCGATTTTAAGCGTTTCCAGGTGATGCGGGCAATAGTATGGATTTGCGTGCATTTAAATCCCACATCGCTGAAACGCTCATTTTCGTGGTTTTTGTACGTCGAAATACGTAGAATTTGAGCGTTTCAGCTCGCTGCGGGCAATAGTATGGATTTTACGTACGACATGGTAACACGTTCAATAGTAATGCATAGTGTGGAAAACTGCCCTGCTCTAAATGTTAGAGTATAAACCGCAGACAGGTCAAAATGTCATTTTCCAGAGTTTTACGTCGAAATACGTCGATTTTGAGCGTTTCAGCTCGCTGCGTGCAATAGTATTGATTTTACGCACGATATGGTAACACGTACTATAGTAATACATAATATGGTAAACTATCCGGCACTAAATGCTGAAGTATAAGTCGCAAACCAGTGAAAAGGTTATTTGCGAGCGTTTTACGTCGAAATACGTCTTTTGAGCGTCTCAGTTCGCTGCGGGCAATAATATGGATTTTACGTACGACATGGTAACACGTACTATAGTAATGCATAGTGTGATAAACTATCAGATAAACCATCAGCAGTAAATGCTAAAGCTTAAATCGCAGACCGATGAAAAGGTCGTTTTCGATCGTTTTGCGTCGAATTACATCGATTTTGAGCGTTTCCAGGTGATGCGGGCAATAGTATGGATTTGACGTGCATACAAATCCTACATCGCTGAAACGCTCATTTTCTTGGGTTTTACGTCGAAATACGTCGATTTTGAGCGTTTCAGCTCGCTGCGGGCAACACTATGGATTTTACGAACAACATGGTAACACGTTCAATCGTAATGCATTGTGTAGTAAACTGCCCTACACTGATGCTATAGTAAAACTCACAAACAAGCGAAAAGGTTATTTTTGAGCGTTTTACGTCGATATACGTCGATTTTGAGCGTTTTGAGGTGATGCGGGCAATAGTGTGGATTTGGCGTGCATACAAATCCCACATCGCTGAAACGCTAACTTTCGTGCGTTTTACTTCGAAATACGTCGATTTTAAGCGTTTCAGCTCGCTGCGGGTAATAGTATCGATTTAACGTACGATATTGTAGCACCTATTATAGTAATGCATAGTGTGGTAAACTATCCGGCACTAAATGCTAAAGTTTAAATCGCAGACCGGTAAAAAGGTTATTTTCGAGCGTTTTGCGTCGAATTACGTCGATTTTGAGCGTTTCCAGGTGATGCGGGCAATAGTGTGGATTTGGCATGCATACAAATCCCACATCGCTGAAACGCTCACTTTCGTGCATTTTACGTCGAAATACATCGATTTTAAACGTTTCAGCTCGCTGCGGGCAATAGTATCGATTTAACGTACGATATTGTAGCACCTATTATAGTAATGCATAGTGTGGTAAACTATCCGGCACTAAATGCTAAAGTTTAAATCGCAGACCGGTGAAAAGGTCGTTTTTGAGCGTTTTACGCCGAAATACGTTGATTTTGACCGTTTAAAGGCGCTGTGGGCAATAGTATCGATTTAACGTTCGACATGGTTACACGTACTATAGTTATATATAGTGTGGTAAACTACCCTACACTAAATACTAAAGTATAAGTCGCAGACCGATGAAAAGTTCATTTTCGAGCGTTTTGCGCCGAAATACGTCGATTTTGACCGTTTCAAAGCGCTGCGGGCAATAGTATCGATTTAACGTTCGACATGGTAACACGTACTATAGTTATATATAGTGTGGTAAACTACCCTGCACTAAATACTAAAGTATAAGTCGCAGACCGATGAAAAGTTCATTTTCGAGCGTTTTACGTCGAAATACGTGGATTTTGACCATTTGAGCTCGCTGCGGGCAATAGTATAGATTTTACGTACCACAAGGTAATACATATGTGTTTTTCGAGAGTATTTTGTCGAAATACGTCGATATTGAGTGTTTCAGCTCGCTGCGGGCAATAGTATCGATTTAACGTGCGACATGGTAACACGTACTATAGTTATACATAGTATGATAAACTGTCCTGCACTAAATACTAAAGTAAAAGTCACAGACCAGCGAAAACATCATTTTCGAGCGTAACGTCGAAATACGTCGATTTTGAGTGTTTCATGGCGCTGCGGGCAATTGTATCGATGTTACGTGCGACATAGTTTACATGTACCATAGCAATGAATAGTGTGCTAAACTGCCCCGCACTGAATGCTAAAGTATAATTCGCAGACCAGTGAAGATGTAATTTTCGAGCGTTTTCGTCGAAATTCGTTGATTTTAAGCGTTTCCAGGTGATGCGGGCAATAGTATGGATTTGAGGTACATACAAATCCCACATCGCTAAAACGCTCATTTTCGTGCCCTTTACTTCAAAATACGTAGAATTTGAGCCTTTCAGATCGCTGCTGCCTATAGTATGGATTTTACGGACGACATCCTAACACGTACTATAGTAATGCATAGTGTGGTAAACTACCCTGCACTAAGTGCTAAAGTTTAAATCGCTGACCTGTGAAAAGGTCGTTTTTGAGTGTTTTGCGTCGAATTACATCTATTTTGAGCGTTTCCAGGTGATGCGGGCGATAGTATGGATTTGGCGTGCATTGAAATCCCACATCGCTAAAACTCTCATTTTCGTGCTTTTTGTACGTCGAAATACGTAGAATTTGAGCGTTTCAGCTCGCTGCGGGCAATAGTATGGATTTTACGTACGACATGGTAACACGCAGTATAGCTATATATAGTGTAGTAAACTGCCCTGAACTAAATGCTAAAGTATAAATCGCAGACCGGTGAAAAGGTAATTTTCAAGCGTCTTGCGTCGAAATACGTTGATTTTGAGCGTTTCCACGTGATGCGGGTAATAGTATGGATTTGTCGTGCATAAAAATCCTACTTCGCTGAATCGCTCGTTTTCCTGCTTTTTGTATGTCACAATACGTCGATTTTGAGCGTTTCAACTCGGTGCGGGCAATAGTGTGGATTTTACTTACCACAAGGCAACACGTACTATAGTTATATATAGTGTGGTAAACTGCCCTGCACTAAATACTAAAGTATAAGTCGCAGACCGATGAAAAGTTCATTTTCCAGCGTTTTACGTCGAAATACGTCGATTTTGAGCGTTTCAGCCCGCTGCGGGCAATAGTATCGATTTTACCTACGATATGGTAACACGTTCAATCGTTATGCATAGTGGAGTAAAGTATCCGGCACTAAATGCTAAAGCTTAAATCGCAGACCGATGAAAACATCGTTTTCGATCGTTTTGCGTCGAATTACATCGATTTTTAGCGTTTCCAGGTGATGCGGACAATAGTATGAATTTGACGTGCATACAAATCCTGCTTCGCTGAAACGCTCATTTTCGTGGATTTTACGTCGAAATACGTCGATTTTGAGCATTTCAGCTCGCTGCGGGCAACACTATGGATTTTACGTACGACATGGTAACACGTTCAATCGTAATGCATAGTGTAGTAAACTGCCCTGCACTGATGCTAAAGTGTAACTCGCAAACAAGCGAAAAGGTTATTTACGAGCGTTTTACGTTGAAATACGTCGATATTGAGCGTTTCAGCTCGCTGCGGGCAATAATATGGATTTTACGAACAACATGGTAACACGTTCAATCGTAATGCATTGTGTAGTAAACTGCCCTGCACTGATGCTAAAGTATAACTCACAAACAAGCGAAAATGTTATTTTTGAGCGTTTTACGTCGATATACGTCGATTTTGAGCGTTTCCAGGTGATGCGGGCAATAATATGGATTTTACGTTCGACATGGTAACACGTACTATAGTTATATATAGTGTGGTAAACTACCCTGCACTAAATACTAAGTCGCAGACCGATTAAAAGTTCATTTTCGAGCGTTTTACGTCGAAATACGTCGATTTTGACCATTTGACCTCGCTGCGGGCAATAGTATGGATTTTACGTACCACAAGGTAACACGTACTATAGTTATATATAGTGTAGTAAACTGCCCTGAACTAAATGCTAAAGTATAAATCGCAGACCGGTGAAAAGGTCATTTTCGAGCGTCTTGCGTCGAAATACGTCGACTTTGAGCGTTTCCACGTGATGCGGGTAATAGTATGGATTTGTCGTGTATAAAAATCCTACTTCGCTGAAACGCTCGTTTTCCTGCTTTTTGTACGGCAAAATACGTCGATTTTGAGCGTTACAGCCCGCTGCGGGCAATAGTATCGATTTTACGTACGATATGGTAACACGTTCAATCGTAATGCATAGTGTAGTAAAGTATCCGGTACTAAATGCTAAAGCTTAAATCGCAGACCGATGAAAACATCGTTTTCGATCGTTTTGCGTCGCATTACATCGATTTTTAGCGTTTCCAGGTGATGCGGGCAATAGTATGAATTTGACGTGTATACAAATCCTACTTCGCTGAAACGCTCATTTTCATGGGTTTTACGTAGAAATACGTCGATTTTGATCATTTCAGCTCTCTGCGGGCAACACTATGGATTTTACGTACGACATGGTAACACGTTCAATCGTAATGCATAGTGTAGTAAACTGCCCTGCACTGATGCTAAAGTATAACTCGCAAACAAGCGAAAAGGTTATTTTCCAGCGTTTTACGTCGAAATACGTCGATATTGAGCGTCTCAGCTCGCTACGGGCAATAATATGGATTTTACGTTCGACATGGTAACTCGTTCAATAGTGATGCATAGTGTAGAAAACTGCCCTGCACTGATGCTGAAGTATAAGTTGCAGACCGGTGAAGAGGTAATTTTCGAACGTTTTCGTCGAAACTCGTCGATTTTAAGCGTTTCCAGGTGATGCGGGCAATAGTGTGGATATGGCGTGCATACAAATCCCACATCGCTGAAACGCTCACTTTCGTGCATTTTACGTCGAAATACGTCGATTTTAAGCGTTGCCATGTGATGCGGGCAATAGTGTGGATATGGCGTGCATACAAATCCCACATCGCTGAAACGCTCACTTTCTTGCATTTTACGTCGAAATACGTCGATTTTAAGCGTTTCCAGGTGATGCGGGAAACAGTATGGATTTAGCGTGCACTGAAATCCCACATCGCTGAAACGCTCATTTTCGTGCTTTTTGTAGGTCGAAATACGTCGAATTTTAGCGTTTCAGCTCGCTGCGGGCAATAGTATGGTTTTTACGGACGACATGCTAACACGTACTATAGTAATGCATAGTGTGGAAAACTGCTCTGCACTGATGCTGAAGTATAAGTCGCGAAGCGGTTAAAAGTTTATTTTCGAGCTGCTTACGTCGAAATACGTCGATTTTGAGCGTTTCAGCTCGCTGCGGGCAATACTATGGATTTTACATTCGACATGGTAACTCGTTCAATAGTGATGCATAGTGTGGAAAACTGCCCTGCACTGATGCTGAAGTATAAGTTGCAGACCGGTGAAGAGGTAATTTTCGAGCGTTTTACGTAGAAATACGTCGATTTTGAGCATTTTAGCTCGCTGCGGGCAATAGTATGAATTTTACGTACAACATGGTGACACATACCATATCAATGCATAGTGTGGTAAACTGCCCTGTTCTAAATGCTAAAGTATAAATTGCAGACCGGTGAAGAGGTAATTTTCGAAAGTTTTGCGTCGAAATTCGTCGAGTTTGAGCGTTTCAGCTCGCTACAGGCAATAGTATAAATTTTACGTACAACATGGTGACACGTACCATAGCAATGCATAGTGTGGTAAACTGCCCTGCACTGATGCTAAAGTATAACTCGCAAAGCGGTTAAAAGGTTATTTTCGAGCGTTTTACGTCGAAATACGTCGATTTTGAGCATTTTAGCTCGCTGCAGGCAATAGTATGGCCTTTACGTACGACTTGGTAACACATACTATAGTAATGCATGGTGTGGTAAACTATCCGGCAATAAATGCTGAAGTATAATTCGCAGACCGGTGAAATGGTCATTTTCGAGCGTTTTCGTCGAAATTCGTCGATTTTAAGCGTTTCCAGATGATGTGGGCAATAGTATGGATTTCAGGTACATACAAATCCCTCATCGCTGAAACGCTCATTTTCGTGCTTTTTACGTCGAAATACGTAGTACTTGAGTGTTTCAGCTCGCTGCGGGCAATAATATGGATTTTACGTACGACATGGTAACACGTACTATATTAATGCAGAGCGTCGTAAACTGCCCTTCACTGATGCTGAAGTATACGTCGCAGACCAGTGAAAAGCTCATTTTCGAGCGTATTTCGTCGAAATATGTCGATTTAGAGCGGTTCAGGTCGCTGCTGGCAATAATATGGATTCTACGCACGACATCGTAACACGTACTATAGTTATGCATAGTGTGGTAAACTGCCCTACACTAAATGCTAATATATTAGTCGCAGACCGACGAAAAGGTGTTTTTCGATCGTTTTTCGTCGAAATACGTCAATTTAGTTCATTTCAAGTCGCTGCGGGCAATAGCATGGATTCTACGCACGACATGGTAACACGTACAATAGTAATGCATAGTGTGGTAAACTGCACTTCACTAAATGCTAAAGTATAAATCGCAGACCGATTAAAAGGTGCTTTTCGAGCGTATGTCGTCGAAATACGTCGATTTAGAGCGTTTCAGGTCGCTGCGGGCAATAATATGGATTCTACGAACGACATGGTAACACGTACCATAGTAATGCATAATGTGGTAAACTGCCCTACACTAAATGCTAAAGTATAAGTCGCAGACCGGCGAAAAGGTGCTTTCCGAGCGTATGTCGTCGAAATACGTCGACTTAGAGCGTTTCAGGTCGCTGCGGGCAATAATATGGATTCTACGAACGACAAGGTAACACGTACCATAGTAATGCATAATGTGGTAAACTGCCCTACACTAAATGCTAAAGTATAAGTCGTGGACCGGCGAAAAGTTGTTTTTCGAACTATTTCGTTGAAATACGTCGATATTGAGCGTTGCAGCTCGCTGCGGTCAATAGTATGGATTTTACATACGACATGGTATCACGTACCATAGTAATAGATAATGTGGTAAAATGCCCTACACTAAATGCTAAAGTATAAGTCGCGGACCGGCGAAAAGGTGCTTTTCGACCGTAAGTCGTCGTAATACGGCGATTTGGAGCGTTTCAGTCGCTGCGGGCAATAGTTTGGATTTGGCGCACATGCAAATCCCACATCGCGCAAACGCTCATTTCGGGCATTTTACGTTGAAATAGTAATGCATAGTGTGGTAAACTGCCCTGCACTAAATGCTAAAGTATAAGTCGCGGACCGTCGAAAAGGTGCTTTTCGAGCATATGTCGTCGAAATACGTCGATTTAGAGCGTTTCATGTCGCTGCGGGATATAGTTTAGGTTTGGCGCACATTCAAATCCCAAATCGCTCAAATGCTCATTTCGTGCGTTTTACGTTGAAATACTTCGATATTGAGCGTTCTAGCTCGCTGCGGGCAACAGTATGTATTTTACGTACGACATGGTAACACGTACTATAGTAATGCATAGTGTGGTAAACTGCACTGCACTAAATGCTAAAGTATAATTCGCAGACCGGAGAAAAGGTGCTTTTCCAGCGTATGTCGTCGAAATACGTCGATTTAGAGCGTTTCAGGTCGCTGCGGGAAAATAATTTAAATTCTACGCCCGACATGGTAACACGTACTATAGGAATGCGTAGTATGGTAAACTGCCCCACACGAAATGCTAAAGTATAAGTCGCAGACCGGCGAAAAAGTGTTTCTCTAGCGTATTTCATCGAAGTACGTCGATTTACAGCGTTTCAAGTCGCTGCGGGCAATAGTATGAATTCCACGCACGACATGGTAACACGTACTATAGTAATGCATAGTGTGGTAAACTCTACTAACTAACTCTCTATAAGTCGCAGACCGACGAAAAGATGTTTTTCGAGCGTATTTCGTCGAAATACGTCGATTTAGAGCGTTTCAGGTCGCTACGGGCAATAATATGGATTCTACGAACGACATCGTAACACGTACTATAGTAAT
>JAAAKC020035155.1:0-11279 GCA_010014765.2 Aenictocupidus jacobsonorum | reverse complement strand
TTGATATACCGAGCGTTAACACTCGTGTCCCCTTTCTTTGGTAATTTTGTTTTCATTTGTTTGGCTTTTATGAGCATATGAAGTTTGATACCAAAGTGACTTAATCCAGGTGAGTAAAGGTTCGTTTTTTAATGCTTAGCTAATTCCATAACGAGTTAATTCTGTTTTAATTGTAAATATTCGTGTCTCTTACGTTTGGATTTGCATGAGTGTGAAGTCGAAGTGACTTAAGTCACTTTTGGGTGTGAGAATTTCATTCGATACATTACGAATTTCTTCTATCCACCGACTGTGGTGGTTTTACTGTTCTGAAGCGAAATAGGGAAAAGTATTCCCTATGGTCGTATAAATGCATCTCAAAACCAATTCGTAATTTCCTTCCCAAAATTTCCAAATGCCTATTTGCCGAAACACCGCTCCGAAAAATTGTTTGCCTCTATAGAATCCCAGAGGTTGTGAAGACGACAACACAATAATCATTTTATTGCTTTACGACTACCGTTTCGGCGAATTTGCGCGTCCACACAAACTTGAAGAAGTTATTTCACTCGTTCTTCGCCTACGCGAAGGACATTTGCATTCGCAATGGTCATTTCTCGAATTTTCCGGACTCGTAATGACCGTCCGGCGAAAAGGGATGGTTGAGTGATATACAGCACTTATTGTAGTTTATGACTTATTTTAAGTCTACTAAAATGCTTGCAGCCAAGAAAGAAGCGAGTATGCAAGCTGAGGCAGGTTTTGGACGCGAGACATGGCTCTCCCTCCTTCTGTTCCTCTCTCTTTCACTAACTTGAAGAGAGGCAGTACGACGTGCTGGCGCACACTTGCACATGCACACGCACAGAGTTAAGTCAGTTGGGTGCGTTCGTTCCGTCTTGCATCGTGCCAGTCTAGTGCAAACATTCACCATGGTCGCATCATGATGCATCACTTCGCGACTAATAATAGCGTGTGACGTGCCTACAAATGAGCGAACTATAAGTCGATGCAGCAGAGTGGATTAAACAATCAACTTACCAAAGAAACTGTGATAGATTTCTAATTGTCATTCCTTGCCGGTTTAAACTGTTGCAATTTCATAGTTCCAACTTTGAGATCAGTTTGGAGTGTTTTTAGTTTAAACACGTGCAGGAAAAGTGAAATTTTGTGATTTTATGTGATATACTTTAGGATAACTTTGTGTACGAGGTAAGCGCTATTGATTTTCAGCAAGTAGCTTAAGTCTATATAAAAATACCAAGCAATTGATTAGTCTTGTATTTAATTTTGACGTATTTGTTTATTAAACCCTTTACATTTGGGGTTTGTTACACTAAAATTGCCTGAAATATAGAATAATCAAATTGGAACTGCAAACAAACTGCATTTACAATCCATGAAGATACAAAATGGCAGCGAGGTTTTTAGCTTCGCATAACATTACTTCTTTCGTGTCTACCTATCTCAGTTCATCTCGCGTGCACTTCCGGAGTTTCGTGCGATGTTTTATCGTCTTCTTTTTTTGTATTAGCACATTTAGTTTACCACCCGCACACGAGACTGCATCCCCTCGGCTCTTTGTTGCCGTGTATTGCCAACCTGCTTGCAATGCGCGGCACGTGCAGGGAGCCAATATTTACATTTATCTCCATTTGGCGCACATGCTTGTTTTCCCATCCTGAAATTTACGGTCGCCGGGCGGTCTTGCGGCTTCCGCCAGCGTACTTTTCACCCGGCTGTCGTAGTCATTGGCGAAGTGAAACTTATTCGGATTTTCTCTACAGAAACGCGCTATATCAACGAGATGCGGCTGCACGCAGGGGTAGTATTTCGTGATTTCTAACGCTGCGTGTGTGTCGGTGTGCTGCTGCTGCGCGCACGGGAAGTTAGCGGTAATAAAATTGGGGAGTGCACGTGTTTGGGCAAAACATGTGCTCGCTCTTTGCGGCGAGCTGGCAAGCGCAACCATGGAGTGCCAAGGGTGTGGGATGGCGGTTGATAAGATCGTATCTTCATTAACACAGTGATCCATGCGTGCGCCGTTGGAAGGGAAAAGAAACGATGGGAATGAAAGTAAACCTTGGAGCTGGAATGTGAATGTAAACAACTCCCGGGTAAACGCGTTAGGGCTGAGGCCTGGGAGTTGGCTTGTGAGGCCACAGCACTGGGAGTCTGTTTAGCGGGATAAAAGAAAATGTTTACGTTTCGGTTAGCGATGCTAGTTAGTTGGACAGGCAGCGTAGTGTAAACAACGCGCATTAGCACTGCTCCTCAGGGTTTACCTTATCGTTTTTTAACTCGTCGTTTTTCGTGTAGACCAAATTGACGTGCACGGAAAAAAAGTTAAAACACGCAGGCATTGCTATTCTTGCTGCCAGTTTGAGTTGCCTTTGCTTATTTTATTTACTCTGTGCTATCGTTGATGGTCTTTAATACTTGCAGTGTGAATCGGAGTGATGAATGAAGATTGAAGAAGTTTTTGATTATGATGTGGCGTTGTCGCGCTGCAAAGAAAAAAATTGCCGGCACTATGCCGGTAAAATGTAAAAAATGAAGGAGTAATGCGTGGCAGCCAGAAAGAGATGGCCAAGAAGGTGGTAGGGGAGGAAGGCGCAGGGACAGCTGACGAATCTTTGTCGTGTTCGCAGCGCGCATTTTTTCTCCTCTTCCGCAGCGCAAATACGGTACGCCTCGCGGCCTTTCATCGTTCATGTTATGACGCGACGAGCGAAAAGATACTTTCGGTGGAATAGCGACGGTGGGCAAAAAGAAAAAGGAACAAGGTGCGGGGAGCGGCAGCAGTTGGTGTAGCCGAATGGGCAGGATGCGCTGCACAAGAAAGACGGGGAGAGTTTAAAAAAAAGGGAGCAAAAGGAAGGAGAGAAAACATCTAGTTCTGGCTGTCGAGGTAGCACATCCATTGCACACGCTACATGAACAATACACACCGAGCAAGTACATGTTCTGCACCGTTGAAGAGCCGCAGTGCGCGAGCACGAGTGCGGCTACTAGTGCCACCGGCAAGCACTAAGGCTGCGAGAAGTAGATGAACTCTGCGAGAATAAAAAGTGCTTCGCCGCGCAGAACGCAGAAGATTCGCAGAAGAATGTGCATTATTGCAGGCTTTTGGTCTTCAGTACGGCGCTTATGCGTGGATTTTGGATTTGGGCACGCGAATGAATGCATGTGTGCGTTTGGTGCTAGCGTAGCTCAATACGCACGCAGCGAGCGACGACTGGAATCGGTCAAATTGGTGGGCTTCCATGCGCGAGCCGAGTGCACGTGCGGTTGGATCGCGACGCAGCGCCGCTCAGTGCAAGGCAGTTTCTTCGCTGCCGCTTTCCACCGTCGCACCTCGATTACGAGTGATGGCGAGGCGTACAGTCTCACTCTCTGTGCG
Organism: Aenictocupidus jacobsonorum; assembly: GCA_010014765.2. Taxonomy (NCBI): domain Eukaryota; kingdom Metazoa; phylum Arthropoda; class Insecta; order Coleoptera; family Staphylinidae; genus Aenictocupidus; species Aenictocupidus jacobsonorum. The sequence goes on along the minus strand of JAAAKC020035155.1, from coordinate 7,897 downwards.
GCGGCTGCGGCCGCTGCTCGGCCCGCGCTGCGGATGGTCAAGTGCTCCCTCAAGCCGTGTATCGGGAATGCTAGGTAGCACTGGCTCGGCCTCGACCTGCCTGCTGCGCTTCTCCGGCGCACCGGGCGGTAAAATACTTTGCGCCGCATGCGTACACTCAGCGCAGTCAAACGCGAGGAATGACGCGAGGGCAGTACGAGAGGAATAGAGAGAACGGGAAGAAAACGTGAGTGAAATGGAGGGAAGAAGGATTGAGCAGAAGAGCCGGTTGTGATCTCTGCGGTGACCGCTCTTCGTTGCTCCGCCGCGTCGCTCCGATCAGTTGCTCTGCAGCCAAGTTTTAGTCTCGGTCCGGGCTATGAAGTTGGGCGTGTGCAAGCATGTATCTGTTGGAGTGAGATGGATCCAGCCATGCTAATACATCACAATTTCTCAGTTGCTCGATCGGTAACATTCTTCGGCTGTTTGAGCTCTTGCGCTCCCATGTGCCTGTGCCCAGCCCTGTCCCTACAACGTCTATCTCGGCCTATGGTTTTGCCCCTGCCCCAGCCGAAGTCATCGCCGTTGCTCCGGCCTCAAACCTCGGCGCGGCTCCCATACCGTTACTAAGATGCCTGAACTCGAGTCACTCACTCACGGCGCGATCGCGCCGTCCGTCCTCCTTCCTCCTCCAAAACGTTTTAGCGACTCGCCGATGTGGCACTCCACTCTTCTACTTTGTAGGCGTGCTTCTGCTTCTTAGCCGTTGCCACTCGTTGCTCGACGTTCGATGCTCAGCGTTCAATGTTCGCTTTGTTTGCACTCCGCACTCTACACTCTATGCTGTTTGCACTGCCTCCTGCGTCTCGGGTTACTATGCCTCATCCTCGTCCAGCTTCTCTGCCTCTTTCAACACTTCAACATCTTTGCTCTCTTCATCTGGCCTGTTCTGCAGCGGCGAACTGGTTACGCCATTGCTATCCTCTTCCAACGCAGTGGTCCACCCAACTTCATCGCAGCGCATTCTTGCGAAGGTTCTACTATGTCTTACCGCACCCAACCCCACCTCACCCCACTATGAGTTTACCTCCGTCCAGCGTCCGCTCTTCTGCATTCTTGGTATTTTTTCCTCTCTTGCCTCAGCGCCGGCGCAAAAGCAACCTCTGCGTCTTTCACTTACAACTTCCAAGCTTCCTTCAGCGAAACGGCAAGCAAATGCTTTCCTCCACGTCTTTTTGGACCCATGCATGCGTGAGCTGTGCGCCTAAGTTATTTTTGGCGGCATGTTACCCATATTATTTCGGGGGTGGTACCTTCATTCTCGATCTTATAGCCAATTTTCGACATACCTAAAATGAACTCATACGTTCTACATCGCATCTGCTCTGTCGGTCCGTCCTCTTTGTTCGGCCATTTCTCGCATTTCCTCTTCACGTTGGTCGCACGTATGAGGCGCATTGTTGGCGCAATATAATTAAAATCTATCGGATTAGCACAAGGACACCTTTGGTACTCGCATGTGTTGGCGCAGCTTACAATATTTCCTTTCACCTTTTCATTGCCTTAGAATTCGAAATTTTCAACTTGATCATATGCAAGGGAATAAAGTCCAGAATGAATGTAAAGATGTTACATTGTGGTATTTTAATGCTCTGCGCCAGATAATGCGGATTTCCCTCCTGTACGGATTACTTGATCACGTACAAGGGCTTTTGAAACATTGCATCGTGTGAAGTGCCAAGAGTGGATATGTTCCAAGTTTGTGTTTGGTTATGTCTTTCCAGGTTTAAGCAGCGAAGCAATCCATAATTTTCCGAATGAAGTGGGGCTTTGTTCACAAAGCGTTTTAACTTGGTGATTAATAAGCATGCGATTTGTTTGTTTCAGGTTCGACCTAAGAGGACGCAACAGCCGGTGAACGTTTCGTATACGATCCGAGTACCGAGTCAAACCAGTTTTCAAAATTGAAAATCAATAAACAAAAATGCGCGATCAACTAGTGCGCGACTATCCCCCAACGCTCGACGCCAACGTGGACGCTGGCGTCCACACGCGCGCCTCCGCACGACTACAACAACCCTGTGATCTAAGCCCAACGCAAGTGCAAGACAGTACGGCGCCGCCCCTAACAACGTCGCATGCGCGTGATTACAAAGACATTAAGCAAACGCGCCGGCGGAACTTGCAACGCGATGCCACCGCCGCGTTCGCACGAAGTGATAGCGGCGCGCCCTCCTCGCATGGCGTGTGCTGGCTGGCGGCGCTAGCGGCCTGGATGGTGCTCGCCGCGGCGTCGGTGCTGCCCGTCGCCGCCGCGTTCGGCAACGAGTTCGACAAGACGGAGCAGCTGCTCGACCGCATCAACCTGGAGCAGAGCATCGCGGCGGTGTTGCAGAAGGTCGCCTACGGCAGCACCACCAAGCGCTCCATTCCGGACAATGCCTACCCGGTGACGACGCTCGCCACCCCACTGCTCACCACGTATCGCTACAGCGACGGCGCCGACGAGTACTTTCGCGTGGACGTGAAGGCGCCGGAGAACCGGGAGATACCGCGCTCGAACTTTGACTACGAGGAGAACTACGACAATGGCGGATATGGCAGCGACCTCGAGAAGGATCACGTGCTGCCGACGTCCGCCCCGGCGGCGGACATCCTCAAGAACAATAATAACCAACACTACGACAACCCAAATCGGTACAAAAACGATCGAAGCAAGCCGCACTACGAAAGCTATCCGGCACCTGGTGCTGATGGAGGCGGAGGTGTCACGGACGCGCCCGCGGTGAAGACCACCACCATGAGCGCCCTGCGTAATGTGCGACCTACTAAGAGCATCTACAGCAAGGATCTGCCCAGTTATGTCCCACCGAGCAGAGCCTTCTTCACGCCGCCACTGCCCCCGGAGTATTTGAATCCATTCGCCGATAAGCCCACCTTGCGCGGGACCAACTCCGATGGCTTTGCCAACAAGAGGCCCATCCCGCCGCCGAGTCTCATGCCGAACAAAGATCGAATTCCCATCAGGCCGGATTTTCCTCCAAATAAAGTCATCAACATGGAACGCGAACGTGTGCCGGAGAGGAGCATGCCTTCCCTGGAGCACACCATCAAGAACCATACCAATGACGAGAAGGACAAAGACAGGGAGAAGAAGAAGTCTTTGAATACGCCCTCGCAGAATGCCAACCTGGATCGCCTCGGGGAGTTCTACGGCGTGAACCGTCGCAACGACACGAACTTTGAGTACGACCAGGTGTACATTCCCTCAATCACGAGGATCCTTAGCGGATCCAATGGACGCCATGATGATATACCCGACATCTTGCTGCGGACCGTGACTGCCACGCCGAGCACCTCGAAGAACGAGAATAAGAAGACGCGCAATCCCAGCCTCGTCGAGCAAAGCACCAAGATCCAGCAGCAGCATCGACACGTTGAGAATCCCGACGTGTGGGTGGTGCCGGCCGCTGGGGCAGGGCCACCTCCCAAGCGCGAGGAGGAGGACTCCCGCCGTGAGATACCATCTTCCTCGGCGGCGGGCGGAGGCGCATCGGCTGCAGGCAACCCACGCCGCGAGGAAAAGGAGCGCAGCGAGTCCGTCATCGTGCAGAAGCCCAAAAAGGACCTCAGTGAAAACGTCGATCTCACCACGCAATCGTCCGAGTTTAATCTGCCCAACGTCATTGCGCCAAACGTCACCAAGGCATCTTCGGACGAGATCTGGTTCATTGCGTGGAACGTGCACGTGTACCTTGTCGTGTTATGCTATATCCTCTTGGCGTGCTACTCCATCTACAAGCTGGTGCGCTACGAGAACGACCCGCACATGTTCACCAAGAGCTACTTCCTCACCATCCACCTCATGCTCACGGTGATCTGCGTGCTGCGCATCTTCTACCTCACCTACGATCCCTACAACGTGGAACGCTCCTTCAATGTGTTCCTCTACGACTTCCTACACAACTTCCCGCTGAGTCTGCTTGCGACCACCTTTGCAATCCTGATCCTCTTCCTCCTGAAGCACACGCTCACCCATCTCAAGGTGAAGACGCGGCCGGTGTTCTTGGTGCTCTTTGGTCTGCTGCATATTATGCTCTGCTTCACCTCAAGCCTCCTCGAGACGCTCGGATACTTTGATAAAGCGTCGCTCGTGTTCTGCAAGACCATCTTCGTGCTGCTGGCGTGGAGCCTCGGCGTAAGCTACTTGTACCTGTACAAGATCATCAAGAATGTCCTCGCGAAGAAGTCGCAGAATCTGAGCGAGGAGTGCACGGCCAGGACGAGCTACGCCTCGCATATTACCATCGCTGTTGCGCTGCTCTTCATCCTACTCGGGGTGGTGCAGCTGTACGCGTTGTTCTTCATCAAGGTGGATCGCTTCGACGCCGAGATCAAGCACCATTGGATTCTGTGGTCCTTCGAGCTGAGCGTGCGCTTCATTGAGATTTGCATCATCACGCTGCTCGTGGTGGTGGTGTCGCTGAGGCTCTCGCAGCGCGAGAAGCAAACCGGCGGGCTGCAGCTCTTCCCGTGCACCACCTCCGAGACGTCGAGCGATAACATGTACCCGAATAACTGCAACAGCAACCCGAACGCCATGAACTACAGCCGGCAGGAGATGGCGCTGGACACGCTCAATCGCCACCAGGACACTCGCGACCGGGATAGGGACAGGGAGAGGGACAGAGAGGAGCGCGTCAGCATCGGGGCGGGCATGAATGTGAACGTCACCCAGAATGGGCACATTGGCCACGACGCGCACGGTTATCCCGACGGGTCTTTCGACGTGAAGAAGTCCGGCGCCGGATCGGCCGGCACCGGCAGCGGGTCGAACAATTCGGGCACTCTGGAGCGCGACCGCAGCAGGGACTTCGAGCGCTTCGAGCGGCCCAAGTGGGGCTCGGAGCGCATGGGCTTCGATCGGGTGTCCACCTCCTCGCGCAGCACCTCCAACGGCCACAAGAACTACGACACCGCCAAGTACTACAAGCCCAAGTACGCGCAGCACCAGCTTCAGCAAGCGGAGAACCCCTACTCGGAGCCGGTGGACCAGAACCAGTACGAGCGCACGCGGCACGAATTCGAGCGCAACGACTTCGAGCGCCGCAGCCGCGACTCGGCGTCGAACACGTCCGGCAGAAGGTCCACGACGGGCCGCAGCAGAAAGAGCCACGCGCGGCCCCACCTCGGAGTGCAGACGCTGCCCAGCCACGAGAGACACACGCCGCCCATCCTGGGCGGTGGCGCGTCGCCCATCGACGGCCAGGGCGGCCAGCACAATCCGAACCTCACCGAGACGATGATCGTCGACGAGCAGGGTTTCGTCCGCTTCCGGCATATGCAGGACCTGGAGTACAACGACCGCGCCAAGCGGCACAAGCACGCCATCCTCAACGACGCCAACCACTACTCGGACGCCTGATTGGTCAGCGCGCGCGGGGACATCGCCGCGGTGTGAGATGACTTGCTCCCAGCTGGACACGTGGACTCGCAGGCAGCCGCCACAACCAACTCGGCATCACGCACTACTCCACAATAGCCATTAAACGAATATAGTACGCTTGTGGTGGGTAAGGTAGCCAATGCGGTGCTGTAACTTAGATATGTAAGCAAGGAGGAGCGTCCAGTAAGCAGCAGCTGTCCGTCGCGTCCTCTGTACGGCAACTGCAGGGTGAAGCTGTACTTAACCTCTTATCTCTCTGATTCTTTCATTCTGTCTCTGTGGACGGGTTGTAGAACTTTCAAAACACAGTCGTTTTGTATCGAATGCGGATACAATTTTGGGAAGAATGGCGAGAATCTTTGCGTGGTGTCCTTGTCGGTGTCTTTAAGTGAATCCTTTTTATTGTACATAGCGTATGTAATACACAGAACACACCCACTCCACACGCGCGTAGAGGATATGTCCAAGAGACAAGCTATGACATTTTGCGAAACTAACGCATGGATTTAGAATTACTGAGGTTGATTTGTTTGAGGGGTAGTTAATTTTAGTGAGAATTTTTGCGGACGTTGTTTGTTTGATGAGGATGGCAGACATCAAGAAAGAGGAATCTACGAAGGCCTATTGGAACGTTGAAATTTACAACTCCCCGTAAGACGCAAGATGGCCTACCACAAATATTCAACCAACGTGTGCTCTCGAAATTGTGATCCTGGCACGGGCCAATCGTTGTCAATATTCAGACTGACTGACCTTCGGCGATTAGTTTTCGTCTTGTATTTAATTTTATGAATTTTATTTACAAAATTATTTATTCATTGTAACGTAACGTGTTTGACGCGTAACTTAGAAACATCACCATTTCTTCATCTACACGAATCTCATTCTTCGCACTTTGGAAGAAGCTCCGCGAAACGAACGAATGCGTTTGATATTTTGATGGGTAAATGTTGAACCGTCCAATTGAGACCCGAGCGCCGGCGCGCGCTTGCTGCTGCGGTGCGCCGATAACATTTTTGTACATATAGCATTTAAGTGTAAGTAAATAGCCCCTACGTATATATTGCCAATATAAGTATTCCTAATTATAATTTATTGTTAACGTTTAATGGGCCAAGCATTTGGGAGATGGGCCGCGACGGGATAGGGGAAGAGCTTGGGGCCAGCGCGGGTGCCACGCCTCACACATCACGGACTGCGCCGGCCGCGCAAAGCAATACACGCAAAAGAACAACAAAAATGAAGAACAAACAAGCGCCATTCTTATATTATTTACCGATAGAGCTATAGGAAACTAACAAATATGCGCCCGGTGGGCGTTGTTCTGAACGCTACTTGGAATTATCTTACGATTGCAAAGCGGCGTTTGGTACAAGTACAACGAGACTGATGATATTGCGCCAGCTACATTACTATTCCCATTTGTATACTTTATTTTATATTTTTATGTTATTTTTTTGACTTACCTTTATATTTACACTTACTTATATGTGATAATTGCGTTTGTGGCGGCTTCGGCGCCCAACTTGCAACCGTATGACAAACGGGGCGTGGTCCGACGCTTAAGGGCGCGCGCGCTGGTGCGCTCGGGTGCTGTAGATGCGTCGAGCGAAAGTGTAAACAGGAAGCAAATGCACTGGTATTGATTGCTTTCTGTCGCTACATCAATTTGAACTAATTGAATCTGACTAATTGAATTGCAGTTGCGAGGGTAGTTTTCATTTCATTCAAGATAGTTTTTATTATATGATAAGACCTACCAGCAAAACGCTCTGGACGCGCAGAGAAGTTATTGATACATGTGTAGTCCTGCCGTGACCGCGCGCCCCCTGCGCCCGCGCCTCCCCAAATGAGAAACAAGCCCTCCCCGACAGTTTCCTTATTATTTTGTACATAGTTTATTTTTATTGCAATATATTATTATTTTGACATCTGGTACAAAACTGCTCCCAGGATTTCCTCAATTTCTGCTCCTGCCCCTGACAGGTTAGTACGTTTGGTCGCGTTCGTTTTGTATTTGTAAGTTGACAGTGCCAACTGATGACGAGTTTACCGTAAATCACCGAACACACCCTATACTCACACTCAGCAGCGTACTTGTTGTAACGTAACCAAATCTCTCTCTCTCTTTCTCGCATAAAATGATGTATCTCTATTTCTCTAATGGTTCGCACGCATCGTAAGCTAACGTAAGCCGCATTAAACGTAACCCCTCCACCTCCACGTCACAACACCACTCACCGAGCAGAATCTCTCAACGTGCCACTCTCGTACCGCCACTACCATATACCGGAAGTGTAACATAACCCTGTACTGTGTGCTATTTGCAGGTACTAGCAACCACTATGGTCGTCAGTCTTCGTCGTGTTTTCGTTGTTCTTACGCACGACGCACGCAGCGTAACAAATGTAGGCAAGACAAGCAACCAGATGGAAAAATGTTGTATAACTAGAGAATATTTATGTATTGAAT
>JAAAKC020034933.1:0-13324 GCA_010014765.2 Aenictocupidus jacobsonorum | reverse complement strand
GGTACAACGCCATTTAGGTTAAAAGAGATTGCATTTAGTGTTCGTTTGGCTGCATAGCCGCATATGCCGTTGCGTTGCTTTGGTTGCATACAGTTAGCAGCTGCAGCAGGAGTGCTTTTTCAAGAAATCACTGTTCATCACTGCCCCGGCAATATGGCGAACGCGAACTAGCAAGCGCTCGTAAATAATTACGTTCGCGAAACAAAGAAATAGCCTGGCAGCGCACGGCACCGAGGGTGCGAACGGCGGCCGAGTGGCAGCAGAGCAATAAAAACCGTTCGATTTCCGACGGCGTTCGACGCCCCTCGCGGCGAACTTTTTAATTTGCGCGCCCGGGGGCGCGCGCGTTAATTTTTTACGGCGCGCCGAATCTTACACCGGCCGCAAAAACCAGCGCCGAAGCAGGTGATAAATTCCGGCGGGCGGCGGCGGCGGCGGGCTTCATTTCGATATCAGCGCGTGGGGGCCGCAGATGCGCGCGAAATTTCGCGCCTGCTTCGAGCGCGACGTGCTCGTAGGTGGGGGGCAGCGAGCGAGCAATTGATTCGCGCCGCGCGTCATAAATTTCAACTTTGTGTTGCTGTTTCGCGTTTGCTCGCCGCCCCCCACGCCAAAAAATGCCCGCCCAAGCCCGGACCTCCAAGCGTGGCAACAGCGCCCATAGCCGCGTCAAGATGGTGCGCGCATGGTGGCGCCATCTCTCGGGCCGCGCGTAAGCTAATCGCGCATTTCATTATGCGACTGATGCCCGATGGACACCCTTCGCCCTCGTGCGCACTTAATTCCGGCGCTGTTTTCCGCTCATGTATTGCCCCGCTCAGCGGCGGAGGGGGAGGGGAAGGGGGGCGCATCGGGCAGGGATATTGCTGGCGGTGGAGTGGCGCTGCTGGTGGAGGTTTTTCCATTGTCATTCGGCGGCGCGCATGTAAATGCCGCCGCTTACTCCGACGCCGCGTGCACAAATCGAATTACTTACCCCCATTTTAACATGTAATATCCGAAAGGCTTTTAGCGCACTCCGAACTCGTCAGCGAGGCCGACCGTGGCGGCGCACCCTATGATATCTCAAAACCGCCGCTCGTGCAGGGCCGCATTCGCGACCGCAGCCGCCGGGGCGAGTTCCCGAGCGGCGACGAACAACGTGAATAAGCACGAATCCAACCAGAGCCACACGCAAACGCTGCATGAGAAGAACACGCAGCGACATCTAGCGGCGCAAACCGCAACTATTGCCGACACACGCAGCCACCGAAAGGAACGAATGCGCACACAATCCGAAAGAGTAATCATTATTATTGTCTCAACTCGACTCCCGCTCCAGGCGCAAAAGCGTGCCGAATGCGGCCCTGGAATGATGAATGATCTGCGCCGCTGCGCCCCGCGCAGCCAACCGTGCCGCCTTCGCAGATTATCATATGTGCGATTAAAGTGGTGCAGTCATTTCCAATTAGATCGTCGGATATCCGCGCGCATCGCACATCGCACATCGCGTCAGAGTGGGGGAGGGGGGGGGGAGCATTAGCGGGGCATTCGCGCAGACAGCGCCATTTATTTTAACATCAATTACAAACTTAATCCATTCCGTATTACCGGACGGCGCCGAGCGGCGAGCGCCGGCGAGCATTAACATCTTATTGTGAGTGTCGAAGTTTGTTTGGTTCGCAGCCGGCCACCGCTGACGGGCGGCGGCGGCGGCGGCGGCGGCGGCGCGCATTAATATTCATATTCGGATCATTATCACCGAATGATAACGCCAGCGCTCAGATACAAATGGCGCGGTGGATGACGACTTTCGGCGGAACCCACCGCCGCCGCCGCCGCCGCCGCCACGTTCATTATGCCCACACTGGGCGCACGAGAGCGATGGTTACGCTTGTAGTTCGACAACAATCGATAAGTTATTGCTCGTCGCCGCATTTTCATAGAATACGACGTCCTGCCGTGCTTCGACCTTCATTCGTCCTTGCTTCATGCGAGTGGCTGGAGACTTGCCCTCTGTTCGTCACCACAACGCCTCTCATTTTGCCTGATTTTGCTCTCCGCTTTCGTTTCCGCCTTTTGTTGTGTTGCCTCTCTTCGGTCGTCGATGTACGTGTGCATCTAAGATCTGGGATCAGTGGCGCCCCCTCCCCCGCCCACTTCGTGTGTTAATTTTCTCATTAAGGTTTTGTATTAATTAAGCGCGGCTGGGAGGAAAGTTCTCGGCGGATGTCTCGGCGCAAAAAGCGCCAGCCGCACGGCTGCCGCGCGCACAAATACGCTGCGCTGTGGCCGTCGCCGCCCCCGCCGCCCCCGCCGCTCACACGCTGCGCGAACGTAATTATTCGACATTAGAGAGCGTGTAGCCCTAATGTTTTTTCATATCATTCGCTCGCATTCGACATCCATTAGGGCCGATTTTAATTAGGGTCATTTCGCGCTCGCGCGCTGAATTTCAACGCGCCGCCGCCGCGCGGCCGAAGCCATTTTCCGCCGACACTTTGAGCGCGAGTTGGTCGCGGCGATAAACATTGCGCCGGTAGCCGGAGGCGACGGCGGCGGCGGCGGCGGCCGAATCGAATGCGGCGCGCGGAATGCAAAGTGGGTTGCCCGCCGCCCCCGACGCAGCCGGCTCGTGTGAGTTGCGCTAAACGCGGCCTAATGCGGAAACGATAGCAACACACTCGCCATGAATTCTCTCCGAAGAAAACGACTTTTTCATGGCGGCGGCGGCGGCGGCGGCCGGTGCCATTCCGGGGCCGGGCGGCGAGGCCTCGTTGCGACTCGCCGCTTGGAGACCGCAGCATGTGTTGTGGTACAAGTGTTATCGTGCGCCCAGATACGCGTTGAATACTATTTAATGAAGATTTAACACGGCCGCTCACCGGCGGCGGAGCGCGCCCGCCACATGCGCCGCGCTGCAACCCGCAACACGCACGCCTCAGTATGAATACACCGCGCGGGCCTCTTGTCTGGCCGCTCTCTCTCTCTCACTCACTCCAAGCCGAGTTGCTCTTCATTGACACGCGCGACGCGCACCAACTGACTGCCGGCGGGCACATTCGTAATTGCGACTTGTGAGAGCGCCACTGCCGCCGCCCCCGGGCGTATTTGCAGCGATTGGGCGCCGACGCGCGGATTGTCGCAGGAATGCAGCTGCGATTTGGCGCGCGGCGCGTTTTTCTTGCCTGCCGCCGGTGGGGCGGGCGCGCGCCACCCCCGCAGCCGCCACTTACGTGCGGCGCGTCGACGGCGACGTCGGTGCCACGCCGCCCGCCGCGCGGCAATCGTAAATCAACTGGAATTAGATATTAAAAACGCGCGCGCGAGCTGGCAGGTCGGCGGCGCCCGGTGGCGGCTCTCTAAATTCAAAATGAATGTAAAGTAGATAATTCGCCTTTCGGAAAATCGACGCGTTCTCTTCGCCCTTCCGCTGTGCTCGCATTTCAGCGCGGCAGGAAGAAATTTAATTGAATAGCCGCACAGCACATGCGTCTGTCGTTTGGGAACTGTTCGCGCCAGCCATGGCTTCATTTCTTCTCAGTTCGCCGCCGCTCGACTGCAAACACAATGAGATTCACGAGTACAAATCGGATTCAACGTTATGTAACATCGCCTTAAACTCTCTACAATTCCAAACAGTTTGTTCGTGTGTTTACCAACTAGTTTTCACAGAATTTCAAGCGCATTTTCAAACATTTCTACACCAATGCAACAATTTTTAACAATTACACCACTTTTTAGGTTATTTCCGACCACCAGCATTAACAAACCCAATGAATTCGACGCCACTCGGACGCAGCCGGTACGAAATGACACTCATTACATACAAATATAAATTTATTTAATTTACAAATAGAGGGACTTAAATGAGTAACACGTAAATTAGGTGTGCTGCCAACTGCCGCCTCCAGCAGTGAAACAATTGAATTTAGTCAGCGCCCCTCGAAAGTTCCACGAAGTAGACGTCGTCTGTCATCTAAGTCTACAGATAAGGCTGAACGAATCATCAATAAACACCTTCGTTTCCACTCTAGGAGCATTATCCTAGTAAATCGAAATCGCTTAGATAATCTATACGCACTAAATTCGTTTCCACCGCGTCACAGTCGCATCGATTTGTTAATTTCATTAAGTCGTCCGCGACCGGCAACCAACCGTAAGTGCAACAACGCACGAATGTTGATGATGCGCGCAGACGAGCTTCAATTTCGCTACGAAACGCCTCGCATTCCTTTCCGACGAGTCTTGCAATCAGATAGATAGAGACAGATGAAAAGAGATTGAGAGGAAACAAACAAGACGCAGAGAATAGTGTCGCTTTGATTTGAGGAAGAGGCTGCGCGTTCGGCCGCGCAGCGCAAACAAGATAACACGTACATGAATGAGAGCCTATGAATTAAACAAAATAAATACATTTAAACAAAGTTACATTTTGTTTCTGCTAGGCGTGGGGTGGATCCGCTCTGCGCACGCGCCAACAAGTATCCTCCTCGTTTCCGCGCCCACCGTCGAAATCGTCGTTCACTGTTTACAATACCTAGTATATCTGCATTTGCTCCATCACTAATTAGAATATATTTATATATAATATGTATAAATTTATCAAGAGAACCCCCAGAGGCGCCACACTGTCCGCAGTTAAGTTTTGTTCTGTCTTTTGAATACGGTGCGAGCGCGCCTGCGCGTGTTCAGCTAACGTGCGCGCGCCGCGCATGGCGGACGCAGGGCAACTGCCGGCGTTAGAAGCACTGGTTTAGAATATGTACAATAATTTCAGAGTGCGCGAACAGGTGCCCTGCGTGCGCCCCAATTGGCTGAAGACGCGCGGGCCACGCACACCGACGCGCCCCCCGCGTGCTCCCCAAAATAAAGCTTAAAAGTCACCCCCCTTGCCTGCACGCGCTTACGCTAGGTGGTCCTGGTACAAAATATAATAGAAATACTCGAGAGGCCCGCGCCTCGCACCTGCCATGCGTTCACTTCTGTCCATCGCGTGTGCAACACTTGCAGTCAGTTAGTGTGTGTGTGTGTGTTTTTGTTTCGTTTCCTTTTGGTATTTATAATAAATCATTGAAAAAATATGTATATCTAACTTTGTACATTTTGGTTTAACTTCTAGTTAACACTAATTTGATAACGCAACGCGCGCCTTCCGCCATCGTGACGACGGCGCCGAGCCGAAGCTCGCGGAAGATCGCATTCGGCGTGGCATCCATATGTACAGCGACCCCTCCCCCGCCCCGTCGGAGGGGTCGACCACTTGGTTAAAAATGAAACAGCGTCTCTGCGCAGGTAAAGTATATAAATAAGTGGGCGAATAAAAAAATAGGGTTGTTGCGGGGGTGGCGGTTCGCATTTGCACTCGCGGCCGGGCGCACTCAGCCCATGTAGTCCGGGTCGCTGAAGTCGCTCTCCTCGCCCGAGCTGACGTTTTTCCGGCGCTTCTTCTTGTGCCGATGCTTGCGCAGCTTCTCCGTGCTGGACTTGCGCGGCGTGCGCTGCTTCGGTTCGTGGTCGATGCGGCGGTTCGATATCACGAGCTTCGGCACTTTCGGCGGCGCATTGTCCTGGGCGCAGGACGAGACACAATGCCATCAGTAACGCGCCAGCGAGCGCGCGGCGCGCCATCTGCGACCTACCTTGTAGTTGGAAAGCACCAGTTGGTCGGCGTCGGTGAGGATCGACGATGTGGCAACGCTGTTGAACGTCGCGTTGGTGTTCACAGTCGTCGGCTTCGCGCTGGGGTCCTCCTCCTCGTCGTTGGGGTCCAGCTGCATCATCAGCTGCTTGAACTGCATGCAACAGAGAAGACAGGCGTTAGCCGAACGGAAGCGCCAGCCATCGGCCAGTCGAGCGACTGCACGCACGTCTAAGTACTGGCGAATGAGATCTTTCCGGCCCTCAAAGTCCAGGTAGGTGGGCGGCGGACCCTCGTTGATTTTGTTCAGTGTCGTCCTCGGATTGAAGAGGGCGTTGCTCTTGCGCGTCGCGCTCTTCTCGTGCACCTTCACCGGCTCGGAGGGAGAATACTGCTGAATTTTACTGCAAGCACGAACGCGACAATTGACACCGCCACACCGCGCTCGAGCGGTCGCATTGAATGCATACCCGTCCGTCAGGCCGAAGGTCTCCTTTATGTGCTGCTTGAGCACCAGTAGCAGCAGGAATCCCTGCGCCGACTTCAAGCAGTCCTGCAGCACGCTCACATCTTCGGGCACGCGCTCGACCAGTCCATCCTCGTCCTCGTCCTCGTCGTCCAGCGCGGTGGTGGTGGTAGTGATCGGCTCGCCGGTTTGCTGCGCCGCCTCCATCGCCAGCTTTTGCGCCTCCGTCGGAATTAGGCCCTGGCAATTAAGTGACGGCGACATTAGATAGCATGCGCCGAGAGCATTGTGGGCACGCACCTCCCGAAAGGTTTGCAGCAGATTCGAGCCCGAATTCGACAGCAGCACGTTGATTTGGTGCACGATGAAGAGCAGCTCGTCCTGCACCTGGTAGGGGAAGTACGCCAGATTGTCGGCCAGGTACAGCATGTAGCCCAAACTCGTACACTGCGAAACACAATACGCGCGCAACGCACGCTCAACGGAATGAGAACGAATTCAAACGCAGCAAATTCGCCGCAGCGCCGCACTTACGCTCTGATCAAACAGTCGCAAAGTGGTCAGAACTAAGGCACGTCGTTGTTGCTTGGAACTCCGCAGCAACGTATACATGAAGCCGTTCAGGGCAGACGGATACTCGCCGGCGTTCTTCACGCGCCAGCCGCGAGTCACGCCCGTCGACGGGTCGAGGATGCTGTGCAGCTCGTAGGACAGCCGAATGCCGAACGCCGTCGGCGCGAAGATGAGCCCCGGATACTTCTTGTCGATCTCGGAGAGCTGCTTCTCGGCGACGCTCGAGATGTACACCACCGGGTCGGTGCTCATCGCGATCAGATACGGGATGATCTGCATCGGATGCACGAGGCCCTGCTGCAGCACCAGCTGGACGACTTTCAGCGCCGGCTGGCGCACCGTCGCGTCGGCGTGCTGGTACGCCTCCATCACCTCCTTGAGGTACAGCTGGATGATGGAGGACGCCATGCCGGAGGACACGTCGCCCATCTCCTTGAGGTTCTCCATCTTGGAGCGCTGCGCCCACTCGAGGTCCTGCTGGATCATGCGGTGCTCCTCCTCGATGAGGTAGCTCTCGATGTTGCGCAGCACCTCGATGCGATTGCGCAGCGGCACGTCGCCCGCCTGCAGCATGCGGTGGTAGTACAGCTTCAGCTCGTCGGCGAGCATGAACTCCGAGTGCCGGATGCAGATCGCGCCCATCGCCTGCAGCGTGTTCGCCTGGATGTCCGCGTCGTCGCACTGCAGAAAGTAGATGAACATCTCGTAGATCTTGTCCTTGGTGTTGCTGAGCGTGTCGCTCACCTCCGGCTTCTTGAAGTCGAAGTAGCGAAAGAGCAGGCCGACGGTGAAGAGCGAGCGGCGGAAGTAGCCGCGGTACTGCGACTCCTTCGCCTGGCACGCCGGATTCTGGTCGCGCAGCGCCGCGTAGTAGCGCTCGAGGAATTGGAAGTACTTGGCGAAGCAGTCGCGTATCAGCTTGAAGTTGCGCGTGACGCGGTTCACGATCGCCGCCAGGCACGACACGCAGCTGGCGACGATGTTCTTCGTGTGCTGCAGGATGAGCTTCATGAGGTCCTCCTCCAGCTGCGAGAGGAACGAGTCGCTCGGATGCTCCATCATCGGCACGACCAGCTCCAGCATCTTGGCGACGCGCTCGATGATCGCCGACTCGTCGCGGCTGACGCACTTCATGCTCAGGTACGGCTGCAGCGTGATGGCGTGCTTCACCAGCAGCTGCGGCCGGATCTTCGCGAACAGGTAGAGCGTCGTGATGCACGCCATCAGGCGCTGCGAGGCGCCGTTGCTGCCGGACGACTCCTCGATCTTCAGGATGTTCTCGATCAGGCAGTCGACGATCTGCTTGCAGGCGACGAGCAGCGCCTTGGGCGGGTCGGTGTTCACCTTGGTCGAGTCGTCCTTGTCCTCCTTGGGCTTGAACAGGCTCACCAGCAGCTGCTCGAACCACTCGAGGCTGTCGGTGCTCGCCGCCACCACGTCGGTGATGTTCCACACCTTGCGCAGCAGCGACTTCTCCGCCGAGGCCGTGAACCACATGTTCTGGAACACCTCCATCACGAGTTTGCGGATGCCCTCCTCGTCGTTGACGCGCCGAATCATCTTCAGGCAGATCTCGGGGATCTTCGGGAACTCCGGGCACTCGATGCAGATGTCCTTGAGGATCTTGATGACGCGCTTGCGCACGCTCACGCCCGTGTCGAGGATGCGGTCCAGCAGCACCTGGTAGTACTTGTTGATCAGCTCCGGCCGGCTGAGCACGAACTTGCCCACCAGGTCGACGGCCGCCTCGCGCACCGAGGTGGAGTGGTCGACGATCGAGTAGTTGACGCCGATCTGGACGTCGCGCGTGCCCAGGACGGACGGGTCCGCCTCGACGATCATCGTGAGGCACTTCATCGCCTTGGTGCGTATCGCGATCGACGGCTCGCGCAGCACGAACAGGATCGACTTGAGGTAAATGTCGAAGCACTTGGAGAAGTGCCGCTTGGAGGCCAGGTACTGCGCGATCAGCTCGGCCATGTCGTAGTCGATGTACGTCTCGAAGATCTTGATCTTGTTGCCGGCGCTCACGCCCTCCTTGAACGAGCACACCTTCGAGAGGAGGAACTTCTTGCGCTCGTCGAGCACGCGCTGCTGGCCGATGAGCGACTCGATGTCCTTCTCCTTGTGGTTGTGCGCCGCCAGTCCCTCGTCGTCGGAGGCGTCCGAGTCGTCCAGCGGCTTGCGCTCGCGATGGTTGTCCTTGGCGCTGTTCTTCGGCTCCTTGATGGCCTGCTTCTCGGCGTTGCACTCCTTGTACCACTGCACGATGTAGAAGTGGCGCGCGAACTTGTACGCCTCGTCGTTCTGCGCCTTCACGGCGAGAAAGTCCAGCAGCACCTTCTGGAGGAACTGAATGCGCTCCTCGTCGCCCTTGACCTCGAGCCGCTCCTTCACCGCCTCGCCCTCGGTCTCGCGCAGCTCCTCCGCCTTGATCTCGGTGATCATGTGGTCGATCGTGCTGAGCTTGCACCGCGAGAGCACGCTGTCCCGGCGCAGCCGCGCGGCCACCACGCCCAGATAGTCCAGGCTGGCGACGCGCAGCGACATGTCGATGCCCTTGTTGGAAAAGTTGCTCACCAGCAGCTTCCCGAGCAGGCTGAGCATCATCTCCGTCGCCGGCCACTCCGGCTTGTTCACCGTCGTGAGCAAGTCCTGCACGAAGTTCTCGAACAGCGGCCGATAGTCGATGTCCTCGTTCTTCGTGCCGCACTTGGAGAGGAACGCGGAGAGAAACGTCGCCGCCGTGGAAATGGCCTCGCGATTCTTATTGCTGATGAGGACATCCCTGTCGACGTTCTGCAGCTTATCCCTATCCGCGTCCTGACGATTCTTCTTATCCTCCTTCTCGCGGTCCTTCTTGCGCTTGTTGAGGTTCTCCGGCAGGACGACGATGCATTGGATGAGTTGCAACACCAGCGCCGTCAACATCTGGATGTTCTCTTCGCTGTTGAGCTTGTACGTGCGCAGACTGCGCTTGGAGCTGGGGAGACGCGCGATGGAGGCAAGAATATCGTCGAGAAGTAATCGCCGATGCTTCTCATACCTAGTGAAGAGCTGCGAAAAAGAACGACCAGAGTCAGCGCAAGAATACAACGCATACAACCTCTTAGGCACGGCCAACGCGTGCGCGCATACGAGACGCGCATTCGTGAATTAGCAGGCGGTGAGTCGCTATGGTGGCGGTGCAGTGCCCAAGAGGTTAGAAACAAAATCGAAACAAACGAAAAGGCGAAAAACAATGGAAACCAACAAACATTATAATCGTTCAACAAACAAACAAGATGGCAACCATTTTTGACGCCAGTCGCTTACAGTTGTGACGAGTTTCAGGCTGGAGAGCTGCAGTTCGCTGACGTTTTCGGTGAAGAACGGCGATACGCCCATTGTGGAAGTGTGCAGAACGATCGTGTCGGTCATGAGCTGAATCTCCATCAAATCGGCGAGCTTCGAAACGAGCTCGCAGATCTTGTTGTACAAAATCTGCACGTTGCGGTCCAGCGCTTGCATCGATTTCCGCTTTCGACCATCAGCTGCCGATAGCGTCACCGAACAAAAGTAAGTAAAATGTACATTATATAAGTAAGTCCGTCGTTGCTAGCAGATTACGCCCTCACCTTTCTTTTTGCTGTCCACCCGATAAGTGACATCGTACGAAGGAAATATCGTATTGATCAGCTGGTATTTGATGTAGAGGACGATGCGGTCGATCACGTCCTCGATGTACACGCGCTTGGGCATATTCTTCGCCGTGAGGATGTGCAAGCACGTGAGGCACGCGTCCGCCGCGCCCATCACGCGCTCCATCGCCGTCTCGATCCACAGCTGGCGCATGTTCTCGTTGTCCTCGTCGGTGATGGGCGTCACCCTGTCCGCGCCGCGTATCGTGATCTCCAGCGCGAACAGCAACTTGATGATCTTGTCGATCGGTATCATCTCCATGGCGCTGAGCATGTTCAGCTTCGCCGCCTCGGTGGCCAGCTCCTGGACGATGTGTCGACTGAGGAGGTGCTCGTCCGGCACCATGCCATCCTCGCCAATCTCGGCCACGTCGATGTGACTGTAGAACTTCAGCACGTACTCGACGTTCTTATTGAATCGGCCGTAGGTGTTCGACTCCATGAGCTCCTCGGCGGTCATCTTGTGCACGACGGGGCCCATCTTCTTCTCCACCTTGCGCAGCTTGGGCTTGATAACGGGCTCGGCCGTTCGCTCCACGGCCGGCCCGAAGCGCCGCTTCCTGCCGACGAGTGCCGAGAACGTGTCCGGCGCGTAGTCCTCCTCGTCGGCGGCATCCGCCTTGCTGGCCTTCTTCGAGGACTTTTTCCTCCTGGCCTGCTCGGCATCTGCAACGCCGTCCTCAACCTCGTCCTCGGAGGCCGACTGCTCGCGGTACTTGGCGGCGCTGCGACTTCTCGCGCCTTTCGCGTTCGACTGCGCTTGCGGCTGGCTGATGGTCGCGTCGGCCGTCATATCTTCAATGCCCAGTTCCTTCGCCAGCTTCGGCCGATTCTCGATGAAGTTCGAGAGGCTCTTCTGCATCAGCATCTGATCCTTGTCGGATATCCGTTGAAGACGCACCACGGGCTGTTTGATCACCGGATCGCTGCCGGCGTCCCTCTCCACGGCATGGTTCTGATCCACAACGGGCACACTCGGCGCGCCGGGCATCTCCGAATTGTACATGCCCGGCGCTTGTTGATAGTGCTGCAGCGGTTGTTGCACCTGATCTTGGTGCAGATGCTGGAGGTGGTGATCGGGTACGTATTGCTCATGCATGTACTGCGTTTGCTTCATGGGAGACTGAGATTGCGATTGCTGCTGCGCCTGCGTCTGATGCTGACCATAGCTATCATAGTCTAGCTGCGCATTGAGGTGCTGCTGCTGCAGTTCGTGCTGTTGCAGTGAGTGCGGATGGTGCTGGTTGTGCTGGTGGTGCATTTGCGCCTGCTGCTGTTGCTGCTGGTGCATTGCGTCGTACAAAACGTGCTCCTGCTGCATAGCGTTGTTGTGCGCGCCCATGGCGTGCATGTCCATCGAATTCGGCATCGGCAGGTGCGTCTGCTGCATCGACGGGTCGTGATACTGATTATTCAGTACTGCTTTGGGTTGATAGGTCGCATATGGATCCACTGGACTTTTATCTAATAGTAACATATTATTTTGATCACCTAGAAGCAAAGGAAACATCAAGAATTGCATAGATAACGAGTCGCTGAAACAAATGAAGATTGAAAACATTTGAAGGGCGATAATATTACCTTTTCCTCGGAATACATTCGGATTTGCCGCTATTAGCGACTGCAAAAGTGGTGGGATATCACCATGTGGATCAACTGATGTCTCAGAGCACATAAAATTATCCTTTACTTCTCTACAAAAGGCAAGAAAGAGTGGTTGAGTGGGAAGTATAAATCAAATATACCAATTGTTCAATTTACATGTGATCAGCTGAAGTTTGGCTGAGTGCCTGCAGGAGCTGCGGTCCAAGGGAATCGTCCCGCGCCCGCAGATAATTTTGTGCCTCCTCAGCAACGCGAGGATGAAACAGCAACGATTTGTTGCTCAAGGTTTGCGGTAACGGTGTCGGTAAGGGCATTTCAGGTAGTACTAAAACACAAGTATTTTAAATGTCTATAAAATCCATGGCAATTTTCAGTGCACTTACAGTCTGTAAGACTTGCCACCCCAGCCAAAGTGGTTATTGGCACACTTGGAACTTCCCGATCCATCTCCACTGTTTGAACTCAATGAACATAGATGCCAAAGTAAAGAGCTCCTTTCACCCAAACACCATACCAGCCATGCTCCTTAGCATGCGTTAAGAATGTTCAGCCTTCTGCTATACAACAGCAATAAGCGTGTGTGCAGACATTGGTGCTGGACATGTAGCAGAGGCATCTGCTCACTGTGGAGTGTCACTGCACTGGCACTAACAACAACCGGGCATGCTGCGTGAGGCGCCCACGTTCACTGCGTGTTTATCCACCTGGGAGGCGGCCTGCCGCTGTCGGTGACGGTGTGGCTGGTAGAGCACAAAGTCCTGACCGCCAACAGATGATTGTGGCGGCTGCAGACTTAACCTATTGCTGTTATTTACAACCAGAACGTCGTCGCCGTCGTCGTCACCGGAGGCGCCACACACCGTCGGGCCGCGCCGCAGCTCGCTCAGCAGCCTCACCTGCGGCTCGTCTTCGCTGGGGGTTTGCGCCTACGGAGCCAAGCAGCGCGTGATTGTTCTCGCACGCCAGGCGGCGGTCACCAGCGGGCCGCCAACACCAGCAGCGTCGATTGCCATAGATGCGCGCCCCGCAACACGGCGCACTCCTGCCTCTTGTTGTCGGCGTCGAGCGACGCCACGGCTCGGCGACGGGTTCTCTGCGCACGGCGCCGCGCTCGGTTGGCGGCAGTCGGGGACGCCCGGGCGTTCAATCGCGCGATGCACCGCACACCGCTATCGTTTCGCACCGCGACGGACGGCCCGATTACGAAAATGCATTCGAATGGCGACGTTCTAAACACGGATTCATGGGAGGCAAACTCCAGTTAACCAGTTTTTTCTTATTCACTTTAGTGATGAGACGCAGTTTTCGCTCGACAGAGCGCGCGCGCGGCCGCAACAGCTCTGTAAAACAACAATGGTGGTGAATAAAATTTCACCCGCA
>JAAAKC020033269.1:8368-19274 GCA_010014765.2 Aenictocupidus jacobsonorum | reverse complement strand
CGTTGCAACTTACGGAAACAGGTGCACTCTCGTCGCGATATCGCCGCGTAAAATCAAATGTCAAGGTTCCAAGCCCATCTTTCTTTGCTCATTCCTAGATCCGTGCACTAATTATGCGTTTGCATTGTTGCAGCTGGCGACGATGACGGATCAAGGAGGAGCGTGGTTAGGGCGCTAATCTTGCTGGCCACATGGCTTACCATGGAGGCCCAACATCGTTGCCGCGCGCGCACCGACCGCGGGCGCCCATCATGAGCGCCCCGGCGCCGCTGACCGCCCCGCTAGCACCACTCCGCAGCCCGCCTGCGGGCTCGACCTTCGCGCCGCTGACGACGCCGGCGCCGACGGCGTCGAGCGCGCCCACGCCTCTGCTCGGCCTTGCAGCCGCTTCCACCGCAGGCGCGCCGCCCGTGTCGCTGGTAGCGCCGCGCCCGGACTCTGAGCGGCGCAGCAATGAGTACGTCGACACGCCGATCCGGCCGGTCCACCGCGAGGCGCCGCCGCCGCCGCCGCCGCCCACGTCCTCCGCCAGCGGGACACACGCACAGCGGCCGACGCGCCTCCCCATCCCACCACCGCCCGCTGGCCATCAGCTGCTGGCGCCCGTCACCAAGCAGCCGCAGCCGACGGGGGCCGCCTTCGGTAAGGAGGCCGGCGCGCCGGCGCCCGCCATCCACGACACCAGGCCGTCGATCATCTGCGGCGAGTGCGGCCGGTGCAGCTGCCCGTCGTGCCAGCAACCGCAGCCTCTGCCCGAGTGCTGGACGAGCACACACCATCGCTGCTCCGCCGACACCATTATCGACTACGCCTCCTGCCTATGCTGCGTCAAGGGGCTGTTCTATCACTGCTCGGAGGCGGACGGCGGCGATGCCTGCGTGGACGAGCCGTGCAACTGTGGCCCCGACCGTCGGACGGCGCGCTGGGGCTGCCTCGCGGCGCTCAGCTGCGTGCTGCCCTGCCTGCTCTTTTATTGGCCGCTGCAGTGCGGCAAGCACGTGGTGGAAGCGTGTTACGCGCGGCACTCGCGGCTGGGCTGCCGGTGTCGGCCGAAAACGGCCGCCTCGCTGGCGGTCACCGCACAGACTAGTACTCCGGAGAAGCGTCTCCTAGACACGACTCCGGACTTTTGAACAGAAGAGGCCAAATGTTGAGTGCGCGTGCCAGGACCGAACTTGATTTTTCAAATGGTGCACGCGAAAAACTTGAAAACTGACTTGTTGCGGAAGCAGATGCCACAAACAGCACACGGACGCTGATGGAGAGATCAACACTACGCATATACTTCATATTAATTTATTTTTTGTAAATATCGGGGATGTATAACTGTAAAATGTAAAAAGTTTTTTTTTAACGAC
The DNA here is from genome assembly GCA_010014765.2 of Aenictocupidus jacobsonorum. Taxonomy (NCBI): domain Eukaryota; kingdom Metazoa; phylum Arthropoda; class Insecta; order Coleoptera; family Staphylinidae; genus Aenictocupidus; species Aenictocupidus jacobsonorum. The sequence goes on along the minus strand of JAAAKC020033269.1, from coordinate 17,916 downwards.
TGTTAAACATTATTTAAAAGAGGAGTAAGTAATAATGCGAAGTGCTTTTTGTGAGTTAGCCTGTGCCTCGAGTACGTGTGGAAAACGCCGCGCGTCCCCTGCTGATCCGTAAATAAGCGCGAGGGAGCACAGAAGATGGAAGAGGAAACGCGCCCCCGGTGGCCGCCGATCAGCAGCACTACAACAGAGGGTGTGCACGCGCTCCGGACGCACGCCGAGGTCACGGCTCTCCAGTATTATCTAGTCCTGCGTGTTGAAACATGAAAATAACGCGCTTTCACAACTCGTCGCGGCCAAACACAAAAACGAAACGCAACCCTCTCCCCCCGCCAACACGCACGCCCCGCGCAAGCGAAACGATTCTAAAACAAAAAATTAATATCTTACCCTACAAGTATAAACTAAGGACATATTGTATAGTATAGCTGAACGTTTTATTTTTGTTTTTAATTAATTAAGAGAAAACAGAACTGAAATATTGTTAAGAAAATACTCTTACTACTACTACTCTTACTCTTCTCTGAATGTATCGTACGTAGGCACACTCACACCCGCAAATGCGCACCCATGCCAATGTGTAACGATGGCTTGCTGCCGCGGCTAGCGCCATCTTCGGCCGAAAGCTATCATAAGCGACGCGGTTGTGGAATGAGCACGGAGGGGGTTGTGGTCGCTGATGTGTTCGTAGCTCGATGGCCGTTTGAGAATGAACCGCGAACCAAAATGTGCGTGCAAGTGCAAATTACGCATGAATGAGGTCCTTCAGAAAACACGCATACACCGTTTTTAATATCAAACGTAATTCAAAACTATTAACGCTGTTTTTGGTACAGAGAGAGAGAGAGAGAGAGAGATAAAGAGAACTGGCTGGACGAGGAGGCAAAGAAAGCAAAGTTGACACCCATATTAAATTAATGCAAAAACACGACAAGGCAGTTTTTCTCAAACGGGGTGGTCGCACTGCAAGCCGGCGGGATGTTAGCATCCTCAAAGAAGGGAACGCAATGCAATCACCCTGCGTTATAATAACTTACAAAATTATCTATTACACGAGAATTCATGCAGTGATTTTTGTAAAATTGCAGGCATATGCACTCACCTCACTGTGGCTTGGCGGACGTGACGTCACACGACGCCCACATTGCGAACATTCAAACGTTGAAATGCGGCGACGGCCAATTAATATGGACGACCTAGGCGACAAGGAAATTTGACGATAATCAAAAAAGCGAGATGCTGGTTTTTCATATAGGGTATACAATGTATGTAGATAGCAACAAATTTACAAGTCGCATTTCAACGCGGAGAGGTGTCGTGGCTCTCCATTCTTCGGAGGGATAAGTGCATTAAATGCACATGGTTGCGCTACCTTTATTTTTCAATCGGTGGCGGTGCGACAAATCCTACAAATTGTATATATATATGTATATATATATATTCTTTGTTTTATTTTTTGTATCGCCAAATGAGGAAGTACTTTCAAAACTAAACCAATATTCGATACATACAGATATTTGCACAAGCGCAAATAAAACCAGCAAGCGAGCCAGATGGAAGGCGTACATATTGAGCAAGAGCAAGCATGCAAGAGAGGTGCCAAACGATGATGAAAAGGCGCAGAACATTTGTAACTATATGAAAATGAGAAAACAAATTGTAAATAAACAACAAACTGTAATATTACTATCTAATAATGTTAAAATAACACGAAACCATCGTCAACAAATGACATCATTGTTTTATTTTTATTTCGTTCGCCGTGTCTTGATTTGTTTGTGTGTTTTGGGGGTTTTGAAATTGAGAGTGGAATGTTTTGCTCGTGGAAGACGCTTTCAGCGGCGCGGCGTAGTGTGTGAGGGCAGCAACAGTGTGCACGTTGTATGCCCTCGGTCGAAGATTGATGAATTATTGCGCTGACCACAAAAACGCCGGTTCTATTATGCATTATACATTATATTTTATACATTATGCGTTATTGCGGCAGCTCCGCCGCGCGCGCGTAGTGAACTCTGAACAGTAGCGCTCATTGAGCGCGCGAGGACTCCGCCGATGAAGGCGTCGATTGTGTCGTCAGCTCTCGGCGCAGCGATTTTTCGGAACGCGAATCGCCTCTCATCGCCTCATTAAAATGCAGGCGCACGGCCCCGCGGGCGCAGCCCGGGTCACATGACCGGAAGCACTACTTATGTGCGTGCGCGGTGGGCCCGCCGCGGCACAGGATGATTTCCATCTCGTTACATCCTCATCAAGCCAAGGCGGGTCTGCTGCGACACATGCCGAATACCAAGCACAGGCGCACTCTGCGCGGACCATAAATACAGTTCAGAGCGAAACTCGCAGCATGTGTGGGATTCGCTTCACGACGTGCCGGAGCTGCAGTTTTCGCGAAGGATTTAGCGCCGTGGAGGAGAACCACGCCCGAAATTGCTTGCACCAGTTCGTTGTAAAGCAGAGGCGAGGAGTCGTGAGTTGGAAGGCATTCCACTGCGTGGGCGAGTGCTTTGCAGTGTACGGCGCTTGCAAAACTGAAGCCTACGGGCCGGAACGCGGGCCTAGGTAGGCTCACACACGGCGATTGCAAAATCCCACACCAAGGATGAGAATTGATTGCACGGCGGAAGTGATTGCCAGGCTAGAAATGCTCCTGGTGAATGCGCATTATCGTCTTGCCCATTTCGAGCGTGTGCATCCGCTTCCAGGTCGTTAGGCATAGTTAAGGTAACTGCTCTCTTCGCTCCCTTCGACGGAACAGTCGAGTCGAATTAACGTGATCTGAAACTGATAGGGTTGATGATAAGTTATTTCGAGAGCGCTTCCTGCCGCGACGCGGTCAAAAACGCTTTACTACGCGGTACGCGCTGTTCTTAATATATGCCAGACGCATCCGCAGACTGCAGCGCCGGCTGCGATTCGCGCCGCGAGTTTTCATTCAAAACGCACGGGGGCTAATTATAACCGGCGTAGAATCCATGCGGCATCGAGTGCCGGTGGAAAAAACCGCGTTCATCTCGCGTGCATAAAAATGAAAGAGCGCGACTGCGCCACAAGTTGTTGCAGCGCGCTCGACTCGCGTGGCGTTTCTTTCGGCTGCCCTCGGCGTGGAGTGGTGAGAACAAGTGGGCGCAATTTTCTCCCGCTTGCGCGCGCCGTGCATTTTTGTGCCATATCTGCGTAAATCTCGGCGCGGCGCGTTTACGACGTGTAAAAGTAGAAGTTATTCGCGTATGCGCCCAGCCGCGCCGCGATAATTTCCCATAATTTAAATTCCGATGCAGATACAAATTTAGCATCAGCCACGCATACAACCGGCGCGTCGCTGTCTCTCGTCTAGCCGCGGCCGCATGTTCGGGCCCAAAGAGCTCCAACCCGCCTGCCTTCAGAACGCAAACGCTTTCATTCGCATCTTATTTTCCCGCTGGACACTCACGCTGCACGCACACCGCCGGACCGGCCGTGTCGTCGCGACTCAAACAGACGAAGGCTACGGCGCATTGCGCTAGGGGAAGCAAGAAAAAATGAATAGTAAACGCCGCATACACAAATCGAATTATCCATTCGTATATATAAAAAACTGGATTCGGAATGCCTGCGTGCAGCTGAAATTCACGCCCTTGTCGATCGTCGCCTCGATTCCGACGTCCCGCTCGCTGCGTATCGTAATTGAGTATAATAATAATAAATTAAACGGAAGTTGCTTCGTCGTCCCGTCCGCCGCGCCGGCGCGGCGCGGCCGTTCGATGCCTCCCAACGGGCTGCGCGCTGGCTTGTCGTCGATGACGAACGCGTTCCACAGGATGGGCTATATTTATGCCTCTTTTAGTAAACAAGGAACAGACGAATAACGTTCGATAATTTAATCAGCCCAAGCTTCGCATTCAGATTCGGATTCAGACTCATTTCATTGAACGTTCTTCTCAACGCACAGAAATGTTTTTGCTGTTCGAGTTTGGTTCATTTAAACCCTACTAAAGCCTATTTACTCATAAATCGAGGGTGTTTTTCGGCCGATACTATTTGCTTTTCCATTCAATTATTAGCTATTGCTCTCATTCCGGTGGCAAATAAGGAAATGTAGTGTAGTTGTATGGATGGCTTGTGTGTTTGAGCTGGGTCCTCCTGTGTGCGTTTGCAAGCGGATAGGAAAAAGTGCGTAGTTGTGAAATATTTTTGTGACAAATGTGGCGCGTATCCGGTCTCCTATTACATGCGCGACACACAACGCCAACAACACAACCGGCCAGATGTAATAAATGAACAACCGGCTTCGTTTTGTTGGCTTGCCAGTCACCCGGTCGCCATCCACCACGCTTCTCTCTATATGTTGGGTGGGTGTGTTCGTTACAAATTACGTTTCGACATTTGCGGTGTTGCACCTAAAGTCAAACATTCCATTCACGACACACAATGAAAGCCGACGCGCCACAAAGTGTCCAGCGAGCGCGCGCATTCGCCGACCCGTTTTCGACCTCTCTAGCGCACGCAAAATTGCATTTGAGCAAACCGGGCACGAAGAATTAGACCTCCGACGCTCCGATGCTCCGACCCGAATAGGAATGCCACGAGCGCTGAATGTTGAAGCCGAATAAGTCGAACGCGATTCCGGGAAGGCGGATTTTTTCGTCTGCGGCTTGAGGCCCGGGTGGTTGATGGTTTTCACACACAACCTGCCCAGCCCCCTGGCGTCGCGGCCACCATACCATGCTGCCTGTACCTCGATGCATCCGCACTCTTTGACACGGCAAGAAGGGCACTTGATGCTTAGCTGGAGCTTGGGAACCCACCATGGGTTAGTGCGTAGGATGTGTGAGATGGGTGCGCGGTTGGCGCAGCTGTTATTTTGGGAAGTCTACATAGCATACCCACGGGGAGGTAGGACTTAACGGTTGGAGCTGAACCTTGGGAGCCAGTTGTCTCATCTTCCGAGACCAGCGACACAACCTCTTGTGGATTCATCGGATTCACCCTGTGGGCGATGCCCTGAGCGAGAACAGCGAGGGAATAGAAATGGGACGGAAAGAGATAGCAAAACCGCCACTAATTAAATGCGCATTTTTCCTCTCTAGGCCGTAGAATGTTTTCGCATGTAGAACCGTAGTACTATGCATGTCGGGTTGTCCTTCCGTTCGGCATCGATTCCATAACGGTGTTCCAATTGATACAGTAGGCACAAATCAATCTTCTATTTGCAATTGCAACGCAATTTAAAATGAAAACTTTAGATATCTTACGCTTCGTCGCTCTTCCGCTAAGCAGCAGCGTTGTAGAAGCATTTGTTAGCACAGTTGCTGTCGCAATCCGACGCAGTCTAATTAAATGTGCAAATATAGAAGCAGCGAAAGTTCGACTTACAATTAGCTCGGTGCGCAATGGCTTCCATTGGACATACCAATGAAGTAATTGATAAATTTCCTTTTTGATTCGCCTCGCATGGCCAGACAGCGGCGCATAAATGTTAAGTACTCGTATTATATGGTAGTCTAATTCTTCGGCAGCCGGCCGCTTATTCAAATTCCCGTGGCGCGCACTTAGATTTTTTATGGCGTTGTTTTATGTTCGTTCTGTGCGTGGCGCTGCGTGGTTTCACTCCTTCGTTTACTATAAACGCGAGTAATTTATGAATTACGCGCGTGACGTTCGCGCCGGTTTCATTCATATGCAACGCAGGCGGATTGATGTTGCTTTTTTGACGTTGAGACGCGAAAGGTGGGAGGATAATATTTCTGCGCGCCGTAACTTTCTCTGCGACGTAAACGAAATCCGTCCAGATGCCGATCGGCTGATTATTTACGAACTCCGGATCGAAGATTAAAGTCTATGAGTGCGGAAGTTTTTAAGTTAGAACGCTTTTCTTTTCGTACATTCATTTCGAGGAAGAGTGCTGTTCCTACCTGATGCGTCGTTATGGTCTACCATCTACCATCTGGCCACCAAACTCCTTCGTACGGCCTACTACTGCGCGACGGACGTGTGTCCGTCTCGTGCTCGCATACTCGGGTATGGTTATATGACAGGATTCGCGTGCCTACGCGTTGAGACCGATTCGAAAATGTCTTCGGCACTCCAGCACTTCAATACATCGAGATCAAGCAATTGAACGCGCAAGCCACGAACAGAACAGACTATTAGAAATCCACAGTTTCAGCAATCATCAACTACACAGCTCTCACTATTACTAGAACTTCAATTCCAGCGCCAGAGCCATCGTTAACCACAATGCAAATGCAAACATTATTAATTTGATTCAATGCCCGTCTGTATATGCCGAGTCCACAGAGTATACTGACATTGTGAGTATCAATCAACACATGATACACTTTGGTCGACTTGTTGCTTGCTGCACATTATATGTTTTACGCTTGTTGTGCATACGAATTTTGTAAGCGTTAGACAAATATTTATCTAACCGCTTCGGTTCGATTTCGGCGTGTTCCAATTTCCCTAATTTGTTTAAGTGTTCGCAATTGCATCGATGAAGTTCGTAACCTCATCCACCTCTGTCTCTCTCTCTCCCTCTCTCTTTTTCTCTCTCTCCCTCTCTCTTTCTCTCTCTCTCTCTTTCTCTCTCTCTCCCTCTCTCACTATGTTTGTCCCACTCTCTCCTGTCTGGCTGTGCTCCCTCGTGTTTAACGTAGTGAATATAGTCGTGGCATGTTCTCGAGGTGGATGTGACTGGCCAGGACATATCAATGAAATTTATTTTTGTTTTGCGGAGAGCGTGCCGACATTCGGCTTGGAGAACATGTAGCCAGAGCGCCCGGATGCGCGCGCCTTCGGGGAGCTATTTTCGGTGGCGGATGTTTACTAAATATATTACGCGCCGCGCTTCCTGTCCGTGCGGGCCACGCTGGCGGGCATAATACGCCATTATATTCCCTCCGTATCGATTCCTATTGTGCGACGCGAGCCGCGGATTGTGTCCTCATGGACCAGCTCCATTCATAAACGCGTCATCACGCAACATAGTGACGGAGTGAGAAACGCCGAATGCTCTGCGCACGGAACAACCTCTTGTCCGGGGCCAACATGTAGCTCATTCAATTCCTCGCGCTCCAAGACGCACCACTTCCTGCCAGGTTTCGTGGTAGTCGCTTGCAGAAATCTGGAAGGAAGTTCCACTAAAATTATGACAATGAGCTGCTTACGGTGCTGGAGTTGGTGGAGTTCAATACGTTCATTCTCGTGTTGTTTTGACGACGACGATGCTTGACGATGCCTATCATGCGTTTGGTTATTCTAGCGGCGTACGTGCCGCTAGCACGTTTGGAGCGCATAAGCGCGCTGGAGTGCAATAACTAGTGTGGAGAGTTCGGATACTAGCTGGGGTTCGGCCGGATCGTCTCGAGCTCGTCACTTCCGGTGACGGGGAGACGCGCCGATGCCGTGGGAACACACTACACACCGATACAAAAAACCAACTTCTTACTACGCGAACATTTAATCGATAGCCGGGCATGCTAAATTATTAAAAAACTTAGAAGTCAACCTCTTCCCCAAACCACCTCACCTTGAGTCACCAGAAAAGCAATGATTTTCTACCACTTCTACAGGAATAAACCGCCCCAAACCTTACACGTTTCCCCGCACAACAAGTTCAACATCGCTGCCTTAGTGATTTTTTTGCAAATATTGCGCGGACCTGCATTCGGTGAATGAATGGATGCTACCTCGCGTACGAGTGTGCGCAGTCGGGCCCCTTTGTGAATGAAGCGACATTAATGAATGAACGCTGTACAGCGCAGCTGGCTGTGCGCCGTGCATGCGTTTTCGAAGGAAGGAAGTGAGAATTCTTCATGCATGGCCGTGACACACAGGATGGGCTCTGCTTGCTGCCACGCCGCCCGGCTTCTTGCGTGATGGGCAGGCATTCAACGCGATCAGGGCTTCCTCGGGACTGTTCCCCTCCAGATGCATCAAGTAGGTCTCCATGTTGGATTTGAATAATACTTTTATTATTATTATTATTATTATTATTACGAGTATCCTAGTTTACGAGCGCGTTCTCAATACCGATCCATTCCGCACGCCAACATCCTCCTTTGTTTCGACTTGGTGGTTGGGCCGGATGCTGTGGACGGCTCCTTTTCGAGGTGGGAGTCGAGTAGATTAGTAAATGTCGGTGATGACAGACGAGCGGTGAGAACTTTCCGCCCTTGTCACCCTCCTCGGCCTGGTGTGTGTACGCAGCTGGAATTTTAATTAATCAAGCTTGTATGCTTTTTTAACGATGTTTGGTGCTCGTGGGTTGACTCAAATTATGCCGTAATTAATTGGGGATGTCGGAAAATATTTGCTTTTCTCCGTCTCTGCGTTCTTCCTTTCATCGGGGGTAGGAATCGGGATGAAATAATTTTTCTTGCTTCCTCGCTTGGTGTTTGCATCGATCTTGTGGCATGGCAGCAGTTGTAAGAAGCCTTGCAGCTAGAGCAAGAGCACATCACTCCAGTACTTCCTCTCACATCTTCGTTCAACCGGTTCGCGCCTTACGCCGCGTCGCCCCGGAGCTTCCTTTTCCTTTTTGGCGTTCCCCGCGCGTGCGGACAGCGCAATATTTCGTCTCGCGCCAAGCGTCGAAATAAAATGGCGCGCCCGAATGCTCCGAAAGAGCGCGCGGCCGGAAGCAACACATTCGAGCAGATATAAAATATAAAATTAGAACGTTTTTAAATATAACATCCGATTAGCCGATGAGGAGGATGCGTTAGCGTTGGTTTTGGTCTTACACATCATAGTAGATGACTGGGAGGCGATTCGGAGTGACTGGCGGAGGAGTTGCGCCGCACAGAATGGGCAGGAAGCGGATAATCCAGACGCAGGCACGTACGTCCCGCCTCGGCACCGGAAGTTCGAAAGCGTTGCTTCTTTCATGACGCACTTAATACGCCGTGCTCTCCTTCCCTCGCCTCTTTGCTGGCGCGACAAAACTCATCTCTTGCTTCTTCCGGCTCTCAATGGAATTCATTCATGCTTCTAACTAACCTTCGCGTCCAGCCTGCTTCCAACTTTGCATTATAAAGTTAGTATGCTTTGATGCGTATTGGCAATGTGCTACTCTACACAACGTTAGTATTAGAGGGAGGAAGTGGCGATTATGAATAAACAAGGGACAGCGCAGGACATACGACGTGACCGCCGGTCTGCGCATAAAATAAAAGCACTCGCGCCATGCACGGCGAAAAGCCAATGAAAACGTGTAATGACTGCGTGATTAACCGTAATACGTTTTTCGCTTGGCCAAGGACACCGCATGAAACGCATTCGTGACTTGCACGACTACATCGGACGACGTCGCTCGTAACTTCGCCAGCGCCCGGCGCTCTCCGCCTGGGCGCGCATTATTCACGCTTCATTCCACTTCGGTCTTGTCATTTTTATCCGCGGCCGCCGCAGGCTTAACGGCGCTCCATTAACGAATTAAAATTTTGCACCAATTCCACGCGGTTACAACTCGGCAGGGTCTTTATAGGTGCATTAATTGTCGTCGGCAATGCGCGCTGCTGGTAATTAAAATGACTCACAAGTGTGTCAACAATGCGCCTGGGCGAGAACAC